>PVKV010013589.1:0-37190 GCA_004027835.1 Alouatta palliata
AAAAAAAAAAAAAAAAAAAAAAAAAAAATGTAAGTCTGACTCTTTCTAAAGTCAATGTTCTTTTTATAAAAAAAAGTTTCATCTTGTTTTTAGTTGATCTATCATTCTTAGCCCTTATATTCTGACCCCTTCTTCCAAACAAATATGCAACCTATTACTGGGAAATGCTTTTTCTCTTTGTTTTCACTTTGAAGTCATACTTCTGTGCTTCTCTCGCCACTGTGAACGGAAACATCCTGTTTCCTACATCTTTTCTTCTATGTTATTCTGTGTCACAGTGAGGGAATAGATGTTATTCCACCCATTTTGTCAGGAAGAATAACTTATTGATTGGAGTAAAAGCTGAGAATAGTTCTCACATTAGGAAACACTTGGAAGCCTTGCTACTTCCTCTGTATCATTATGAAACTTCCCTGGAGAAAGAAACTATTTTGTGTCCTCTTTTTCTGGACATTATGGGTTGAGTTTTTTATCATCCAATCTGTAACCTTTTCATACATGATTAACAGGCATATCATATTTGAATGGGCCCTGAGAATTCACAGTTAACAATGATCTGTCATTGCTTATGGCTTAAATTATTCAAAGGCCTGCTGCTCCCACCTTAACTTACTCATTTCTAGAAACTGCTTCTACCCTCAACACTTGCTTTCCAGGAAAGGAACATCTCCACATTCATCTTTTGCTTTTCTCTTATTCACCACAAAGAGTAGTGATGGCCTAAAATAAAGACTATCCAGCTATGAACACACACTTTATTTTAGCAACTAAAAATGTTCTCCACAGATTATTCCTCTAATCCAAAGATCTTTAAAGTGTTTATAAAAGACAACAAACTAAGCTTTCCTATTTTCTCATGTATCTTTCAACCTGCTCCAAAGTACCTTCTTACAAAGTTTTGAAACATTTAAGGTGAGCTTTTAATCCCACTGCAAACCAAAGAAAAATAGGCTGTACCATCATGCCACTTACTGGCAGAGGTGAAAAGTAAATGTCCTTTGAAGTGTACCTGAAATCTGTTTCGGTAATTGTCTGAAGCCTTCTAAAGATTAAGAGACAGATTCTTCTTTCTAGCCAATAGAAGGTCATAGAGCACTACTCTGCCATGTGCCTGTTTTGTTTTTGATTGACAACTTTAAAGAAGTTTTTTGTACAGCAGACTTTGCCTACAATCTCCTGTAACTGATTCAAAATTCACTACAGGAATCAAAAAATGATGAAAAGTTGAAATTCAGATTTAAATCACCCCAGTTAGCCTTAATTTAAGTTCTTGGTTTTGGTTTAATTCCTTCAGTCTTGGAAGAGAATTGAGTGTATCCTATTTAGGAAAGCCAGTTTGCAGAAGGCTGTTCTTCGGTGTTTTTCCATGCCGTTCCAATGCTGGTGAACTTGTTGTGGATGTGAATGTCTTACCCTGAGGTGGACTGCAAGTCAGGAGAATGAAATGAACACTTAGCCTCTTGGGCACATTTCTCCAGCTTCTTATCTGATCCACTGAATGCTCAGCTTCCTGTAATACATTTTCTATTCACAATGGCCTTACTTTCGTACTTACCTAACAGCATAAATAAATTATGCATGGGAAAATACATCCTTATACTCAGAGAACTACTACAAATATATTCACTCTCTCTTCCAAAGTAATCTGAAATGAAATTTTCTAAGTAACAAAGTGTACTAGTAATGAGCTGAGCAGTTTTATGGCTTATTTGTCATGTTCTTGATAGTATCTCTGATCATTTCAAATACCCACACACAAAATGCGTTTTCAGAATGGAAAATAGCATTGAACATTAAGATAATGGGTTCAAAAACTGAAAGCCAGATTTATATAACAAAAGAGAACATTTCCAAAGGGTTTAAAAGTCACATTTAATGAAAGGATATTCTAAAAATTTAACTACAACATCAAGGATTGCTAATCAATTATGCAAGTATTTATTCCCAAAGATGATTAAAATTTAGACAGCTGTTTAATTCAGATGTGTGACTGACAAATTGAAGCTAATTGAAAATATCGAACTTTAAAAGTTAAGCTGGCGTAATCCACATGGCCTAACTAACAGAATAACTTTATTAAAAATAGAAATACCAACCAATAAATTAATGTTTGAAAGATAAAATCATGAAAGGCTAATTATCTATCTATAATAATTTTTTAAGAAAATATGATTCAGTTAGAAGTATAGTTAAGTCATATCTTGATAATATGGAAAAGCTAAATAGATTATTCAAATTCATTCATATATAATTATATATTACATTTTATACTTTCACTTGAATATGGATTTTACTTCTAAGAGTTCACAATACAATAAAATAATTCATATACTAGTATTAGTATCCTTGATAATTCAGATTTGAGCTTGGATAAAGTTTATCTTTGTACTGCCCATATAAATGGAAGTTTACTAAGCAAATCAAAACTACAACTAAAATTATAGAGAAATGAATGACATCCTAAACGCATTGTCTTAAGTGCTTTATAATTACATTTATGTAAAGCAATGTACTGAATGCTCAGCATTTTACCTGCATTGTCTCATTTAATTTTCACAACCACTTTATGAGGGAGAGCCAATTAATAGAATCTTCATTTACTGATGAGAAAAATTATGTGTAAAAAAGGCTAATTTCCTTCAGGCCATTCAGTCAGTAGCTAGTGGAGTGAACATTTGGAGAATGTTAGACTCCAAACCTTTGTCATTATATCCTACTCCTTCCTGGTGGACTGTGAAAAACAAGCACTGGTAGTGAGGGAATCATGAGGTGTTATTGGTGGACTGGCTAAAGGAATCCATTGGTTGAGTTCTGACTTACTCAAGTCATATTATAGCATCATATGAACTGTTAGAGTACCTGCCAAACCTGCTCTCAGTGCAAACAAGCTGTCTTTCCAACAAAAACTTTAATGTATGTGTTGAGCACCTATACTGTGCCAGGCCTGGTTCTAAAGGGTTTAGGATACATCAATGAACAAAACAGTTAAAGTTACTTATCCAGCAGAGAAGAAATGCAATAAACCATTAAAACAATGCATAATAATATTATATAGCAACTTAGAAGCTAAAATTGTCATAAAGAGAAAAAGGAAATGATAAAGGGGTAAGAAATTGTGTGTGGTATGTTACACTTTAAGGCAGCCAGGTTAATATTTTTTTAAAGCACATTTGACAAATGCTTAAGAGAGGAGACAGTAACGTGAAGATTTCTGGCAAGAGAAAAGCTAGTGCAAAGGCATTGGTGTCGGATCTTGCCTGCCAGTTTAAAGAACAAGGAAGGTGGGTGGAAGAGCGGGTGGGGCAGGGAGACAAGGAGGAGGGGACAGCTGGTGATAGTGAGCAAGCAGGTCACATAGGGCCTTCCAGGCTCTTCAGGCAGAGGCACAGACTAGCTTTTTCTGTAAGCAAAGTAAGGAAACACTGCAGAATTTTGAGCAAAAGATGACCTCATTTTTAAGACTGCTGTGGATACTGGGTTGAAAATAGACATAGGGAACAAGCGAAGAGGCAGAGAAATAGCTGCAAAAATCAGTCAATAACTGACGGTGGGTAGGCCCATAGTGGTGCAGTAGTGAGGAATGAGTGGCGATAGTGAGAAGCAGTCAGGTTCTGCATCAATTCTGAACGCAGAGTCAACAGCATTTTATAATGGTTGAATGTGCATTCAGAGAACAAAAGTCAAAGACGATCCCAAGTATTTTGCCTAAGCAAATGAAAGAATGTAGTTGCCAGGCCTTAGATAAAAGCTAGCTTAGGTTTTTGTACTTATCCCTTCTAAGAATTCCTCAGAAAAATTGGACCACCGTCCAATTTATAGGGCAAGGAATGTTTGTTTTCTATGAAAGTAATAATATTGTTATTTATAGTCTTCTCTAAGAAACAAATTGATTAACATACATTCTTTCCAGGAATCCCTATTCTCCACTTCTGCTTATACAGCACTTTGTTGTCTTCTACCTGCAAGCAGTGAGTGAAAATGTGCTCCCTCTTAACCACGGAAGTTTAAGATCAGTATCATCATGCAGATTTTCATTTCTACAAATCTCTAACAGGTGCCAATGTGCTTTATGTCTGTATTTTTACTGGTTATAAACATTATGGGCCATTACCTTTCTACTCAAAACAATTGCTAATAATGCTCTTTCACTTGCACCCATCCTAACTTCTGCACATGATAGTGGTGGTTCAACAGCTTTGCAAGAAAATTCCCATTATCACTTCCAACAACTGAACACTTTACCAGTCAGCTAGCTTTTCAGGATTTCCTTCTTTCTTCTTCTCTACTGTTTCCACCCAGTTGAAACATGTAGGCTTTAATATCACACACAAATCCCACTTCACTTTACTGAGTGAGTCACTACGGTTTGAGCTGTATGTGTATGTGTGAATGCTTCTGCCTGTTTGCTTCGGAGTTAACTCTTTCTGCTACTTTCGGGCCATGTCCTTTGACTAAAGAGAATATGTTTATGAGAGGGAAATCTTGCTCTGACCTGATGTTATATATCAACTATCAATAAAAATGATTCTTTCAATTAGCCACTTTAGAGAAAAGTATGTTTCTGTGAAAGGTTTTCTTAATTCTTTAGAACAGTATTACCAATTAAATTGACAGCTATATTCTCTGATAAACTAACGATTGATTCCAGCCTTTATCTAGAGTGCCTTCTTATATTACTGCAGAGTCTAGAAAACTAAAATCAATATTTCTCAGACTCCTATATAATTAAGGCTCTAAAAGCAAGTTAGGTTCCATGAATTATATGTAGTCAAGTAAGATTTAGAGGGCAGAAGTGTGAATGAAGCCTCTTTTTGTCTTTTGGACTGTTTTCTGATGGCCAACAAGGTAAAAAACTTGTGAGGTCTTTTTCTGCGGCAGCATTCCACCATCCATTTCCCAGGATCCTAAGTAAAAAGGGGGAGTTTCAAAGCAGAAAATTTTTTCTTGACCTTGGCTTTCTGATTCTTGAATCAGAGGTATGAAATGTGTTTTTGAAATTGAACTTAATATTGCAGGCGCAGCCGCAAAGGTGCATAAGAGTTCTCTTGGCCTGTCAATTCTGAGGTCTTTCTGGGGACTCCTTCAAAGAACTCATTGTTCCAGCTAGGCCAATGACCCTCTAATGACTGTGAATACAAAATTGCCCACATTAAATCCCTGCATCCCTAAAATGGAGCAGTTTGTTTTCAGAACTGAATGTTGAGTAATACATGTTAACATGCAAAACAGGATGTGTTCAAGGTTCTTCACTGCAGTGTGGTTGGTAATAGCAAAAGGTTAAGGAGAAAAAGCTTAATACTGATAATTAGAGACTAGTTGAATAGAGATCATTACAGCTGTAAAGACCAAGTTGGGGTTGGTCTTGCTGTCTCAGTATTGGCAGAGGGCTAAGAAAATTCACATGTAAGTGGACCGTGTGGTTCAAACTCCTGTTCAAGGGTTAACTGTAATTGAATAAATGGTAATTGCAGTTAGACAAATTCACTCAGAGAGTAGAAAATGTCATTTTTGTCAATGCACACAAAGACCACATATGTTTGGATATAATAAAAGTGATATATAAGATTCAATCTCCTAATTGTAATACGGTCATGTTGATAACAGCAATAGTAATAATCTAACTAAAATTATATGCTAGACATAGTGTTCTACTTATTGAATCCTTACAAAAAAGCCTATGTGACATATATCATCTATACATGTAGAAAAATTTACATTTAGAGAAGGTAAATAATTGCCTAAGTTTGCGCAGCTAGCTGGCAGGTGGCAGCCCAGATTTTATTGGGTAACAAGTTGAAACATTTAATGGTTACTTTATACTATCATCTGTAGAGTCGCCACATTTCTTTTGCTTTCATTTATATGACTTCTCTGTGCTAGAGTGACTTTTTTTTTTTTTTTTTTTTTTTTGAGCGGGAGTCTTGCACTTTTGTGCAGGCTGTAGTGCAGTGGTACGATCTCGGCTCACTACAATCTCCGCTTCCTGGGTTCAAGCAATTCTCATGCCTCAGCCTCCTGAGTAGCTGGGACAACAGGCATGTGCCACCACGCCCAGTGAATTCTTTTGTATTTTTTAGTAGAGACAGGGTTTCACCATGTTGGCCGGGATGGTCTCGATCTCCTGACCTCATGATCTACCTGCCTCTGCCTCCCAAAGTGCTGGGATTACAGGCGTGATCCACTGCACCCAGTGGAGATGCTTTTCTAGGAGTGAAAATGTTTTCATCCCCACCTTTTGTCAGGTAAAAAGCCAGATTATATAAAAGTTCATCATAAATACACTATTTTTATATCTGGAACTTAGATCATAAATTACATCCATCTGGAAGAACAAAAGGACGGTGCATAATAGAGACACTGTCTGCTACTCCTTTCGTGAGGCAGTATGCTGAACCATTTGCAGAACAGCACTCCTACTTGGGATATTGTCAGGGAAGAAAATATAATCTAGGGCCAACATTCTTGGCAAGAGTGCATCCAGTGAGAAGTTCCTGGGCTTCTGGCTATTCTGCAATTTCAACAGAGATAGAATATGGATATTTCTTCCATTTCTGTTCACGGATGATGTAAGTCTTCACCTACTTAAAACACAGTTTACATATAGGATACTTTCTCTGCCTTTTAAGATCCTGGAAACTCCCACATATGACAACTGTAAAACTTGGCTAAGGGAGTTACCCACCTCCTCTCTTATCCCCCATGCACAGACACACATAACCCACGGAACTCTGAGAAGTCATCTGCATTAAAGTTTGCACTGAATAGTACTTCTGACTAGCAACTGACTCAGCAGTCATCAGAAAAATGTGGCAACTTTCATCGAAAACACTTGCTCAGAATTAAAGCTGAACCTCACTAGATGTGGTGTCTCAGAAGACAGTTACCTTGTTATTGGCATCTTGCCCTCTTGAAGTTTTTCAGAATTGCAAGTAGGAGAAAGCAACAAGAGGTATATCTGGGAAAATTCTGCCTGACTGCAGGCATCAGTCCTACATAGGCATTTGTTTGGCAGGCTGGATATATGTTTCTGCGGCACGAAAGTCTTGTTTGCAGGTCCCTTAATATAAAATTGATCCATTAAATTCTTGCTTAGTTTTCAGGATTTCTTCAATAATCAACACAAAATGTGTAAAGAGAAATTCATTACTAATTATTTCTCCTCGCAGAGATCAGATGAACAAAGGAATAAGCCTTTGCAAATGAGGAAGAAACTGATTCCCTCCACAAGATTCCATCTCTCTCTTAAACCTAAAGAAAGGTAGTAAATGTTGTTCTTTTTTTTCTTTCTTTCTTCAGAGAAAGCTCAGGGTATTTTCTATGGACAGGCTTTTTTTTTTTTTTTTTCTTTTTTGCATTTGAACCTGTCACATCTACAAAAAGCTAAAAGCAGCAGCAACTAGAATGACAGCAGATGGTGACATGGGTAAATGTGGGCACTCCCAGTGTGTAGTCAAATTGATCACTATGTCAATTATGCTGCATTATTGCTTTATAGAAAGTGTGACAAGCCATTAATATTTCATAGAGATCAGAAGAAGCACTTAAGTGGCAGTCCTGAAGAAACAACTGACTTTATTTCTATGACATCATTCTAAAGTATTTTAAAAAGTGAACTGTACAACCATGTTTTCAGTTTGTTCAATAAAAAGCCCAAACATTTTTCACTCAAAAATATACCCTTATTAAGTTAGAAACTTTAGAACTGCCCACTATATGTCCTCTTAAGTTAGGCACTGTGCTTCTTTTATGAGGGGAAATTGATGAATAGATGGGAAATAAATTAATGATTTTACCTAATACTTTGTATAGTTAAGTGTTAAGTATAAAATCCCTGAAAAAGGTTGGTTCTTGTTCAGGCACAAGATTCAGATTCAAGGTTTAAGAGCTGGATTTGCTCACTCTGGGCAGAAAATTCTTTATTGCCAAATATTCTTAGTCCTACTTGTTCATACACTTGTTCTTAGCAATATCTGAAAGGATAAATCACATTTTTAAAAGAAAAAAAGTTTAAGCCAAAACCAACCCCAACTGGACTATTTCATTGTATAGTCTTCAGTTTATTACAGTTACAAATGTGACACATGATTATGTATATAAATATGTATATTTATGTGAATATGTACATTTATATATATACATATCACATATAGAAGTCCCTTTAGTTATCATATCAGTGTGGCTAACATCACGTTTCACATAGCTCATAACCTACCTGATCATGTGAAATGGGCAAAGCCATTAAGAATATCTTACTAGAGCTGGGTGCAGTGGTTCACACCTGTAATCCCAGCAGTTTGGGAGGCTAAGGCGGGTAAGATTGCTTGAGACCAGAGTTTGAGATGAGCCTGGGTGATATGGTTTGTCTGTGTTCCCATCCAAATCCAAATTTCATCTCAAATTGTAATCCTCACACGTACAGGGAGGGACCTGGTGGGAGGTGATTAGATCATGGGGGTGGTTTTCCCCATGCTGTTCTTGGGATAGTGAGTTCTAATGACAGCTGACGGTTTAAAAGTGTGGTACATTTCCTCGCTCTTTCTCCTGCTGCTTTGTGAAAAAGGCGCCTGCTTCCTCTTCACCTTCTGCTATGACTAACTTTTCTGAGGCCTCCCTATCCATGTGGAACTGTGAGTCAATTAAACCTCCTTTGTTTATAAGTTACCCAGTCTCAGGTAGTATCTTTACAGCAGTGTTAAAATGGGCTAATACACTGGGCAACATAACAAAACGCTGTGTCTACAACAAAATTAGCTAGGTGTGCTAGCCTGCGCTTGTAGTCACAGCTACTCAGGAGACTGAGGTGGGAGGATCACCTGAAACCAGGAGGTTGAAACTGCAGTGAGCTTAGCAATGACGTCATTGCATTCCAGCCTGGTTGACTGAGAAGAGTCTTAGTCCCCCAAACCCTCAAGAAAAAAATATCTTACTAGAGAAAATGGGAATGGAAATACAAGTGACTGAAGGCCTAATGAGAAATACATGAGCCTCTGCTGCTGACATCCCCATGTTGTAGGAAAAACTGGCTTGTCACATGACCAGGAAAGATTAGGCTTGCAGACACTTTAAAGGGTGAGGAAGAATGGGATTTATTGGACAAAAAGCAAAAAAACTCAGCAAAGCTAGAGGGGTTCCTGATAACATCCCCTCATCTCACAGATTGAATCCCAGGTTACCACACGGGAACAGGAGAGGCCAGACCTCTCCCCACTGGGCATGAACTTCCTGAGGCCCCAGCCCATCCTCCCAGTGCTCAGGTGGGAATTAACCAGAAAGAATCAATTGGATAGGAGAAGGGCAGGCTTAATCTGGGAGCAGTCTCCAAACTTCAAGCTGTTTTAGGCTTAAAGGTGGGGTTTTGCCAGGCATGGAGGGGCCTTGGCTGCCTCCGGGCTCTATCACCCAAAGTAGGCCAAATTCCTCTACTCATGTCTTGAGCCTGTCCACCCATTCTAGACAAACCCTGCCATCTTCCCTACAAATTCCATGTTTTACTGAAGTTAATCATTTTGTTGCTTGCAAACAAAATTCCTCAACAGATCCATGTAAACATACATATGGATATATGTACCCATGTATTATGTAGGGCTATCATTACAGAATAGTTGTGAAGCAAAGTAGAGTCCCTTCTTACTGGAGAAATGATAAAATGTTTAGCTATAAGTAGCCAAGTGAGATTCAGGAAATAATAGGTATTAAGCTGTGAATAAATATTTTAATCTTTTTGAGACTTAATTTTCTGATCTGGAAAATGAATATAACAATACCCATTTCAAAGATCTGTTATGAGAATTGTTATGGACTGAATGTGTCCCTCAAAACTCATATGCTGAAGCCCTAACTCCCAATGTGATGGTATTCGGAGATGGAAACTGACAGGCAATTACGTCAAGATGAGGTCCTAAGAGTAGGGCCCCCATAATGAGATTGATGTCCTTAAAAGAAGAGGAGAGACAAGTGTTCTCTGTCTCTTCTCCCTCTGCCTCCACCATGTGAGGACACAATCAGAAGGCAGCTACCTACAAGTCAGTAAGAGCCCCCACAGGAGACCATACTAGTTGGCACCTTGACCTTCAACTTCCAGAATCCGAAACTCTGAGAAATGGATTCCTGTTGGCTGACTTACTTATTCTTGAATATGTTGTTGACAGTCCAAGCTGACCAAGGCAAGGATTCCATGTGATAAGACAGCAGATTCTCCCTTCATCCTGGAGCCTCTTGTTTCGTCATCACTTCTTGCAACGTCACTACCCTATGTGTCTTTATCTGATCAACATTACATGCCAATCTGTAGCAATGGTCACTCTGTCACACAAGAATTTGACACTATCTGTTCACAGTTAAGATGTAAAAAATAATTGTTGTTTAATTAAATTATGTTTTGATAGCTTTACCCAGTTCACATCCTATAAGTCACCTCATATGCATCAAATTATAACATTCCATAAATGTAATCTATATAAAATTGTTTGCCACAATTGTTCGGAATATTGTGCAGCAATGCAAATTGTTGTTTTCTTTTTGCTTTTGAAGCTTTTAGTATAAAGAGAACAACTTCTACCAGAAAATGTAATCCCCAAATGCCCAGGGATATCCTATACTGTCTTTTTAAATTTTATCTCTGAAGTCCTTGCCATTATCCTAGCACTGTTCCCTACCCACTGCCTCCCCAGCTAGCCTCTAGAATTCATACAATGCCAACGGAAGTGTGACTACTGGTGCTTCAATATTTTCGGCATATAGATGGATTCAGCCACAATGTTTGTTTAACTCTGAAAATATTTTTTACCCTCTTCTAAAAGACATTTAGAAGTTTGCCAAAAGACATTTCTACCCAAAATCTTTGAGTCAGCACCTCCATGTAGGCACAATTTAATCCATCATATGAACTCATACAAGTCAATGGAAACTTTTCAGTCCATGACTCATGATGCCGTGTCAATTTATATGAATACCCCTTTGTCAGTGCATAAATGGAAAGGAATCATCAGTGTCTTGATTAGAATATTGGAAAATTTTATTTTACTATTTATTTTTTTTTTTCAGTGTGTTTTCTCAATGGTGAGTGACTAATTCCATCACTCCTATCAAAGGAATTATGTATCGTGAAATTTCTCAAGTTCTTACACCCAGTTTTCTTCTTTGCTGCCTTTTCTTTTTTACAAAATAAACCTTGTTTTTATCATGGTTTTAGGTTCACAGTTAAATTGAATAGGAATCACAGAGAGTTCCCATATCTCCCATATCCCCCATATCCCACCACACACACAATCTCCACCACCATCAGCATCACTCACCACAGTGGTACATTTGTTACCAGCTTTGACACATCATCACCCAAAGTCCCTAGTTTACCTTAGAGTTTACTTCTGGTATTTTCTCTTTCTTTCCTTTTTGATATAGAGTTTCACTCTGTCATCCAGGCTGGAGTACAGTGGCACAATCTCAGCTCACTGCAACCTCTGCCTCCTGGGTTCAAGCAATTCTCCTGCCGCAGCTTTCTGAGTAGCTGGGATTACAGGCGTACACCACCGCACTTGGCTAATTTTTCTGTTTTTAGTAGAGATGGAGTTTCTCCACATTGGCCAGGCTCATCTCAAACTCCTTACCTCAAGTGATCCACTAGCCTCTCAAAGTGCTGGGATTACAGGCATGAGCCACTGTGCCAGGCACAGTGGTGTTTTCCATTCTATGGTGTGTTAGTCTGTTTTCACACTGCTATAAAGAAATACCCAAAACTGAGTAATTTATAAAGAAATTGGGGAGGGATAGCATGGGGAGAAATAACAGATACAGGTGATGGGGAGGAAGGCAGCAAATCACACTGCCATGTGTGTACCTATGCAACAATCTTGCATGTTCTTCACATGTACCCCCAAACCTAAAATGCAATAAAAAGTATATATATTATTTAAAAAAAAAGAAATTTAATTGACTCACAGTTCTACATGGCTGGGGAGGCCTCAGGAAGCTTATAACCATGGCAGAAGGTGAAGCAGGCACCTTCTTCAGAAGGTGGCAGAAGAGAAAAGTGCTTGAAAAAGGAACTGTCAAACACTTGTAAAACCATCAAGTCTCCCGAGAACTCACTCATTTTCATGAGAACAGAATGAGGGAAACCTTCCCCGTGATCCAATCACCTTCCTCTCTCCACATGTGAGGATTGCAATTTGAGATGATATTTGGGTGGAGACACAGAGCCAAACCATATCATAGGGGTTTCAACAAACATATGACTTGTACCAACAAATATAGTATTGCACAGAATAGTTTTGTTGTTTAAAAATTTTCTGTTCTAAGACTATTCATCCTCCCCTCTAACTCTTGGCAACCATTAATCCTTTTACTATCTTCACAGTTTTGCCTTTTCTACAATGTCATATAGTTGGGAATATATAGTATACAGCCTTTTTCTTTTATTTAAATTCATAAATTAAAGAATATCTTTATGAAAGGATTTAAGGTTCTTCCACTGTTTTTCATGACTTCATTTGTTTTAAGCACTGTATAATGTTCCACTGAGTGTAACATACCTTATTTACCCACTGAAATATATCTTGGTTACTTTTAAGTTTGGGCAAGTATAAATAAAGTTGCTATATAAATTTGTGTGTAGATTTTGTGTGGACATAAATTTTCAGTTCTTTTGGGTAAATATTAAGGAGTGACTGATGAATTTTTTTCTGTTTTTTTCCTACTTTACCTTCAAACAATTCACACCATAATTGATGAACTTTACGCTGAAGAATAAGTTTAGTTTTATAGGAAACTGTTAAACTGTTTCCAAGTGGCTGAGTCATTTTGCATACCCAGCAATGAATGAGGAGTCCTGTTGCTCCACATTCTCACCATCATTTGAAGTTCTCAGTTTTTGGATTTTGGTCATTTTAATAGATGTGCAGTAGTATCTCACTGTTGTTTTTTAATATACAATTACCTAATGATGTATGATGGTGACAATCTTTTCATATGCTTATTTGCCATTGGTGTATCTTCTCTACTGAGGAATTTGTTCAGGTATTTTCCCCATCTTTTAATCAAGTTGTTCTTTGCATATTTTGGATAATATTCCTTTATTACATATGTGTTTTGTGAATTTTTCTACAAGTCTATAATTTTTCTTATTCTATTCACATTGTCTTTCACAAAGCAGAAATTTTTAATTTTAATGAAGTCCAGCTCATCAAGTAACTCTTTTGTGGATGCCTTTGGTGTTATGCCTAAAAATGTATCCCCATACCCAACATCATCTAAGACTTCTCTTATGTTATTTCTATGAATCTTACAGATTTGAATTTTACGTATAAGTCTATGATCTCTTTTGAGTTAATTTTTGTGACTAGTATAAGATCTGTGCCTAGATTCATTTTTTTCTTTTTTTGGTCACACAGATGTCCAATTGTTCTAGCACTATTTTTTTTAAGACAGAAACTTTGCTCCACCATCTTTTCTTTGCTCCTTTATTCAATATCAGGTGACTATATTTATGTGAATCTATTCTGGGCTTTCTATTCTGTTCATTGATCTATTTGTCTATTATTTTAATAATACCACACTATTGCTTTTAACACATCTTGAATGAAGTAATATCAGTGCTCTGACTTTGTACTTCTCCTTCAATACTGAGTTCTCTATTCTAAATTTTTTGTCACTCTGTATAAATATTAGAATCAGTTTGTCCATGTCCACAATATAACTTGCTGGGATTTTGATTGGTAGTATGTTAAATCTATAGATTAAGTTGGAAAGAATTGACATCTTGACAATATTGAATCTTTTATTCATGAACATGAAATATCTCTTGATTTATTTAGTTATTTGATATGGTTCATCATGTTTTGGAGTTTTCCTCATATACATCTTGCATATATACTGTTAGATTTATATCTAGGCATATTTTTGTGTTAATGTAAATGGTAGTATTTTTAATTTCAAATCCTACATGTTTGTTGGTGATATATAAAAGAAAATAATTGATGTTTATGTACTAACCTTATGTCCTACACCATCATTTACCAGTTCCAGGCTTTTCATTGATTCTTTCAGATTTTATTCCTAGACAAGAATGTCATTTGTGAATGGTTTATTTTCTGCTAGTCTGTATATTCTTATAATTCCTTTATTTTTTCATAATGTACCATCTAAAACTTCCCAGATAATCCTAAAAATAGTAGTGAGAAGGAGCATCCTTGCCTTTTTTCTAATTATAAGGAAAGTTTCGATTCCTCACCTTTAAGTGTGATGTTAGGTATAGGTTGTTTGTAGATGCTGTTTATCAGACTGGGGAAGCTGCCTCCTATCCCTTGTTTCCTAAGCTTCTTTATCATGAATAGAAGTTGGGTTTTGTCTAATGCTTTTTCTACATCTATTGATATGATCGTGCAATTTTTTCTTCTTTAGCTTGTTAATGTTGTAATTACATTAACTGATTTTTGAACATTGAACCAGCCTTGCAAACCTGATATAATTCCATTTGGTCTTGATTTTTGGATTGTATTTACTCATATTTTGATAAAAATTATTGCATATGTTTATGAGAGGTATTGGCCTACAGTTTTCTTCTCTTGTTATTTTTGTTTTGGTATTAGGGTGATGTTGGTCTCAGAGCATGAGTTAGGAAAAATTTCCTATGACTCTTCTTAAAGCCCTGTCATTTTGGCTTTCTACAGTGTTTAATTGTTGTTTCAATTTCTTTAGTAGATAAAAGCTTATTCAGATTGTATCTTTGTTCTTGTGTAAGTTTTGGAAGATTGTTTCTTATAAGGAATTGGTCCATTTTATCTAGGCTATCAAATTTGTAGGCATAGAGTTATTCATATTACTCCATTATTATACTTTTTAAGTCCTTAGGAACTATAATGATATTTTCACTTTCATTTCTGCTATTATTAATTTGTGTGTACTCTCATTTATTCTTAGCCTGGTTGGAGACACTAATTTTATTGGCCTTTTAAAAGAACCAATTTCTTATTTCATTGATGATGTTTATTTATTTCCTTTTACAATTGATTTCTATTTTACTTTTATTCTTTCTTTCCTTTTTTGGATTTAATTTTCTTTTTTTGGTTTTGAAAAGTTGAAGCTTAGATAATTACCTTAGATTTTTGTTCTTTTTCAATATATGCATTTGATTATATAAATTTTCCACTGAGAAACAATTTTTCTGCATCTCATAAATTTTTATAAGTTGTATTTTCATCTTAATTCAGTTCAAAATATTTTTAAACTTCTCATATTTATTCTTTGACCCTTGTGTTATATAAAAGTATGTTGTTTAATCTCCAGGTAATTTAGTGGATGTTTCAGCCATCTTTCTATATTGATTTGTAGTTAATTCCATTCTATTCTGAGCAAACATTGTGTGATTTTAATTCTTTTAAATTTTTTCAGGTGTGTGTTAATGACCCAGAATATGGTCCAACCTGGTGAATATTCTATGTGACCTTGAAACAAATATATAATCCGTTGGTTTGGGATGAAATAGTAGATAAATTTGTTACATCTGATTGATGGTACTGTTGAGTACAACTATGTCCTTTACTGATTTTGACTACTGAATTGGTCATTTCTGAAAGAAGAATGTGGAAAGTCTATAGGCATTATAGGGGATTTATCTATTTTTTCCTATAGATTTTTGTTTCTTGCATTCTATTCATTTTTGCTTCATATGTCTTGATGCTCTGTTAAGATATCTAACATGCTTATAACACTGAGAATTGCTATGTATTCTTCAAGAACTGATTCCTTTATACTTACATAGGGCCAATCTTTATAATTTTCCTTGCTCTTAAGTTTGCTGTTTCTGAAATTAATACAGGTGATTGAACTTTATTTTGATTGTTTACACGGCATATCTTCCCCTCTCTCTCTCTTTTTTTTTTTTGAGACAGACTCTCACTCTGTCACCCAGGCTAGAGTGCAGTGGCATGATCTCAGCTCACTGCAACCTCCACCTCCTGGGTTCAAGCAATTCTCTGCCTCAGCCTCCCGAGTAGCTAGGATTACAGGCACCCACCACCATGCCTAGCTAATGTTTGTATTTTTAGTAGAGACAAGGTTTCACCATCTTGGTCTTGAACTCCTAACCTTAAGATCCACCTGCCTCAGCTTCCTAAAGTGCTAGGATTACAGGCGTGAGCCACCACACTCAGCCTGCATGGCATACCTTTCTATATCACTTTGCTTTTAATCTGCATGTGTCTTTAAAGTGATTTTTCTGTAGGTAACATATAGTTGGGTGCTTTTTCATCCACTCTAACAAACCCTGTCTTTTAATTGGTGCATTAAGATCATTGACATCTAAAGTTATTACTGATATAGTAGAATTAATATTTATCCTATTTGTTATGATTTTTAATTTTTATCTTTTGTTTCTGTTTTGGTCTTCTACTCTTTTTCTGCCTTTTGCAGTTTAATTGAGCATTTCATAAAATTTCATTTTCTCTCCTTTTTTAGCACATCAATTACACTTTTATCTTTACAAATTTTACTGGTTGCTTTAGATTTTGCAATATATATTTACAACTATCCAAATCTAGTTTCTATTAACACTATACAGCTATACATAAGTAATATAAGTACCTTCTGATAAACAATATTTCTCCAAGCAGAAGAAAGAGTTTCAGACTTTTACTACTAGTCTCTAGAGATAATCCAGTCTGACAAAAACAAAGTAAAAAGAATTTTAAAAAATGAGCAAGGCCTACAAGAATTATGAGATTATGTAAAGTGATCAAACCTATGAATTATTGGCATTCCTGAAAGAGAATGAGAAAAAGTAAACAATCTGGAAAATGTATTTGAGGGAATAATTTGAGAGTATTTTCCTAATCTTCCTAGAGAGGTAGACATCCAGATATTAGAAAGCCAGAGAACACCTGTGAGATATCACACAAGATGATTATCACCAAGGCAAATAGTCACCACAGTTTCCAAGGTCAATGTTAAAGAAAAAAAATCATAAAAGCAGCTAGAGAAAAGGGTTAGATCATTTACAAAGGAAACCCCATAAGGTTAACACTGGACTTCTTAGCAGAAACCATACAATGCAGAAGATATTGGGGCATTCTTAAAGAAAAGAAATTCCAATGAAGAATTTTATATCCCACTAAACTGAGCTTTATAAACAAAGGAGAAATAAAATATTTTCCAGACAAGCAAGTACTAAGGGAATATGATACCACAAGATCAGACTCACAGGAGATCTTTATGGCAGTTCTAAACATGGAAAGAAAAGAATACTTGCTACCAAAGAAACACACTTAACTACATAGCCCACTTACACTATAAAGCAAAAAAAAACAAACAAACAAACAAACAAACAAAAAAAAAAAACACAATGAGAATTACAGAGCAAACAGCTAACAATTTCATGATAGGATCAAAACCTCACATATCAATATTAACCTTGACTATAAATGGTCTAGACACTCCTCTTAAAAGGCACAGAGTGACAAGTTGAATTAAAAAAAAAAAGACCTATCTGCTGTCTTCAGGATACCCATCTCATACATAACAACACCCATAGGCTCAAAGCATTGGAGAAAGATCTACCACACAAGTGGAAAACTAAAAAGAATAGGGGTCACTGTTCTTATATAAAACAAATGTTAAACTATCAACAGTTAAAAAAAAAAGGAAAAGGAAAAAAAAAGGTCATTACATAATACATAAAGTGTTCAATTAAACAAGAAGACTTAACTATCCCAAACATATATGCAGTAAACATTGGAGTAATCAGATTCATAAAATAAGCACTTTTAGACCTATGAAAAGACCCACAGGGCCACACAATAATAGTAGTTGACTTCAACACCCCACTGACAAGGTTAGACAGTTTATCGAGAGAGAAAACTAACAAAGAAATTCTGGACTTAAATTCAACACTTGACATTAAACCTAACCAACACCTATAGAATACTCAAACCAAAAACCACAGAATATACATTTTTCTCATAGGCACACAGAAAATTATCTAAGATTTACCACATGGTCAGCCATTGAGCAAGTCTCAATAAATTCAAACAAATTGAAATCATACCAAGCATATTTGGGGGCCACAGTGGAATAAAAATAGAAATCAATAACAAAAAGGTCTCTCAAAAACACACAATAGCATGGAAATCAAACAACTTGCTTTTGAATGACTTTTGGGTAAACAACAAAATTAAGGTAGAAATGAAAAAACTTCTTTGAAATGAATGAAAATAGAGACACAACATTCTGAAATTTCTGGGATGCATCAAAAACTGTTAATAGGCAAGTTAACAGTGTTAAATGCTAACATCGAAAAACAGAAAATTTTCAAATTAGTGATCTAACATCACACCTAGAGGAATTAGAAAAACAAGAAGATACTAACTCCAAATCTAGCGGAGGAAAAGAAATATCTAAAATTAGAGCAGAGCTAAATGAATTTGAGACCAAAAAAAAATCCATAAAATGAATCAACAAAATGAATAGTTGACTCTTTGAAATGATAAGCAAGATCGATAGACTTCTAGCTAGACTAACAAAGAAAAAAAAAAGATACAAATAAATACAATCAGAAATGACAAAGGAAACATTATAACTGATCTCACAGAAATGCAAAAGATCCTCAGAGGCAATTATAAATACCTCCATGCACACAAACAAAAAAATCTAGAGGAAATGGATAAATTCCTGGAAATGTACCACCTCCCAAGATTGAAACTGACTAAAATTGAAACCCTGAACAGACTTGTAATGAATTCTAAAATTGAATCAGTAATAGAAAACCTACTAACCAAAAAGATCCCTGCAACAGATGTATTCACAGCCAAAATCTACCAGACATACAAAGAACAGCTGGTAACAATCCTACTGGCACTATTCTAAAAAATCTAGGAGGAAAGGCTACTCTCTAACTCATTCTACAAAGGAAGAATAATCATGATACTAAAATTTAGTTAAGACAAAATAAGAAAAGAAAACTAGAGACTTTGATGAACATAGACACAAAAAATCCTCAACAAAATACTAGCAAACCAAATTGAGCAGCATATGAAAGAGTTAATTCACCAAAATCAAGTAGGCTTTATTCATGGGATGCATGATTGGTTTAACATTTGCAAATCAATAAAAGTGGTTCACCACATAAACAGAATTAAAAACTACATGATCATCTACATAGATTCAGAAAAAGCCTTCAGTAAAATCCAACATCCTTTCATGGTAAAAACCCTCAACAAACTAAGCACTGAAAGAACATACCTCAAAATAATAAGAGCCATCTACTTCCTATTCAACATGGTACTGGAAGTACTAGCCAGAGCATTCAGGTAAGAGAAAAAAAAAATTAAAAGAGAATTCAGATTCACTGACGATGTAATTCTGTACCTAGAAAATCCTGAATACTCTATCAGAATGCTTTTAGACCTGATAAATGACTTTGGTAAGGTTTCAGGATACAAAATCAATGTACCAAATCAGTAACATTTCTATACACTAATAACATTCAACCTAAGATCCAAATCAAGAATGCAATTCCATTTACAATACCCACTCCCCTCCCCTCACCCCGCCACACACACACATTTATACAATACCTAGAAATACAGCTAACTAAGGAGGTGAAAACTCTCTGGAAGGAGAACTACAAAACACTACTGAAAGAAATCATGATTGACACAAACAAATGGAAAAATGTTCCATGCTCATAAATTGGAAGAATTAATATTCAAATGGCCATACTGCCCAAAGTGATCTACAGATTCAGTGTTATTCATATCAAACTAACAATTTAATTTCTTACAGGATCAGAAACAACTATTCCAAAATTCATATGAAACAAATAAAGAGCCTGAACAGCCAAAACAATCCTAAGGAGACAGAGCAAAGCTGGAAGCAGCATCATACTACCTGACTTCAATCTATAATATAAGGCTACAGTAAACAAAAGAGCATGGTACCGGTACAAAAATGGACACATAGACCAATGGAACAAAATAGATAACCTAGAAATAAAGCCACACACCTACAGCCAACTGATCTTTGACAGAGTCAACAGAAGTAAGCAATAGGAAAAGGATTCCCTATTCAATAAATGGTGCTGGGATAACTGGCTAGCAATATGAGGAAGAATGGAAAAGGACCCTTGTCTATCACCATATATAAAAATTAACTCAAGATGGATTAAAGACTTAAATTTAAAATGTAGAACTATAAAAATCATAGATGAAAACCTAGGAAATACCACTCTGAACACTGACTTTGGCAAACAGTTCATGAGTAAGTCCCTAAAAGCAATGCAATAAAAACAAAAAATTGACAAATGGTAACTAATTAATCTAAAGAGCTCCTGCACAGCAAAAGAAACTATCAACAGACTAATCAGACAACCTACACAATGAGAGAAAATATTTGCAAACTCTGCATCTGTCAGAGGTCTAATATCCAGAAGGTGTGAGGAGCTTAAATAAATCAACAAACTTAAAACAAATAACTTAAAAGGGTGCAGGATACACTAGCAAGATGGCCAAATAGGAACAGCTCTGGTCTGCAGCTCCCAGCAAGATTGATGCAGAAGGCAGGTGATTTTTTCATTGCCAACTGAGGTACCCGGTTGATCTCACTGGGACTCGTTGGACAGTGGGTGCAGCCCAAGGAGGGTGAGTCGAAGCAGGGTGGGGTGTCATGTTACTTGAGAAGCTCAAAGCATTGGGGAATTCCCTCTCCTAACCAAGGGAAGCCACTAGGGACTGTACTATGCATTCCAGCCCAGACACTGCACTTTTCCCACCATCTTCACAACCCACAGACCAGGAGATTCCCTCCAGTGCCAATGCCACCAGGGCCCTGGGTTTCTAGCACAAAACTGAGTGGCCTTTTGGCCAGACACCAAGCTATCCACAGGAGGTTTTTTTTTTTTTTTTTTTTAACACCCCAGTGGTGCCTGGAACACCAGTGAGATAGAATTATTCACTCTCCTGGAAAGGGGGCTGAAACCAGGGAGTCAAGTGGTCTGGTGCAGCATGTCCCACCCACACAGAGCCCAGCAAGCTAAGATCCAATGGCTTGATATTCTCGCTGCCAGCAGAGCAGTCTGAGCTTAATCTGGGACCCTCAAGCTTGGTTGGGGGAGAGGCATATGCCATTGTTGAGGTCTGGGTAGGTGGTTTTACTCTTACTGTGCAAATACAGCCACCTGGAAGTTCAAACTGGTAGAGCTTACTGCAGTGCAGCAAAGCCACTGTGGCCAGGCTGCCTCTCTAGATACCCTCCTCTCTGGGTGGGGCATCTCTGGGGGGGAAAAAAAAAGGCAGCAACCCCAGTCAGGGACTTATAGATAAAAACCCCAACTCCCTGGGACAGAGCACCTGGTGGAAGGGGTGGTTGTGGGTACAGCTTCAGCAGACTTAAACATCCCTGCCTGGCAGCTCTGAAGAGAGCACTAGATCTCCCAGCACAGCATTCAAGCTCTGATAAGGGACAGACTGCCTCCTCAAGTGGATCCCTAACCCCCCTGTATCCTGACTAGGAGACACCTCCCAGTAGGGGCCAATAGAAACCTCATACAAGAGAGCTCTGACTGGCATCTGGCGGGTACCCCTCTGGAACAAAGCTTCCAGAGAAGGAACGTGCAGCAGTTTTTGCTGTTCTGCAGCCTCCACTGGTGATATCCAGGCAAACAGGGTCTGGAGTGGACCTCCAGCAAACTCCAGCAGACCTGTAGCAGAGGGGCCTGTTAGAAGAAAAACTAACAAACAGAAAGAAATAGTTTCAACATCAACAAAAAGGATGGCCACTCAGAGACCCCCTCCAAATGTCACTGACTTCAAAGACCAAAGTTAGATAAATCCATGAAGATGGGAAGAAATCAGTGCAAAAAGGCTGAAAATTCTAAAATCCAGAACACTTCTTCTCCTCCAAAGGATCACAACTCCTTGCTAGCAACGGAACAAAACTGGATGGAGAATGAACTTGATGTATTGAAGTAGGCTTCAGAAGGTGGCTAATAACAAACTCCTCTGAACTAAATGAGCATATTCTAACCCAATGCAAGGAAGTTAAGAAACTTGAAAAAAGGTTAGACTAATTGCTAACTAGAATAACCAGTTTAGAGAAGAATATAAATGACCTAATGAAGGTGAAAAACACAGCACAAGAACTTCATGAAGCATACGCAAGTATCAATAGCCAAATTGATCAAGTGGAAGAAAGGATATCAGAGATTAAAGATCAACTCAGTGAAATAAAGCCAGAAGAAAAGACTAGAGAAAAAAGAGTGAAAAGTAATGAACAAAGCCCCCAAGAAATAAGGGAATATGTGAAAGGATTAAATCTAAGGTTGACTAGTGTATCTGAAAGTCAAGGGGAGAATGGAACCAAGTTGGAAAACACTCTTCAGGATATTATCCAGGAGAATTTCCCCAACCTAGCAAGACATGCCAACATTCAAATTCAGGAAATACAGAGAACACTACAAAGATACTCCTTGAGAAGAGCAACCCCAAGACACATAATCATCAGATTTACAAAAGATGAAATGAAGGAAAAAATGATAAGGGCAGCCAGAGAGAAAGGTCGAGTTACCTACAAAGGCAAGCCCATCAGACGAACAGTGGATCTCGCAGAAACCATACAAGTCAGAAGAAAGTGAGGGCCAATATTCAACATTCTTAAAGAAAAGAATTTTCAGCCCAGAATTTCATATCCAGCCAAATTAAGTTTCATAAGCAAAGGAGAAATAAAGTCTTTCACAGACAACAAATGCTGAGAGATTTTGTCACCACCAGGCCTGCCTTATAAGAGCTCCTGAAGGAAGCACTGAACATGGAAAGAACAAACGGTAGCAGCCAATGCAAAAACATACCAAACTGTGAAGACCATCGACACTATGAAGAAACTGCATCAACTAACAAGCAAAATAACCAGCTAGCATCAAAAGGACAGGATCAAAATCACACAGAACAATATTAACCTTAAATGTAAATAGGCTAAATGCCCCAGTTAAAAGACACAGAATGGCAAATTGGATAGAGTCAAGACTCATCAGTGTGCTGTATTCAGGAGATACATCTCACATGCAAAGACACACATGGGCTCAAAATAAAAAGGTGGAAGAAGACTGACCAAGCAAATGGAAAGCAAAAAAAGCAGGGGTTGGAATCCTAGTCTGATAAAAAAAAAAAAAAAAAGACTTTAAAAGAACAAAGATCAAAAGAGACAAAGAAAGGCATTACATAATGGTAAAGGTATCAATGCAATAAAAAGAGCTAACTATCCTAAAAATATATCCACCCAATATAGGAGCACAAGATTCATAAAGCAAGTTCTTAGAGACCTACAGAGAGTTTTAGACTCCCACACAATAATAATGAGAGATTTTAACACTCCTCTATCAATATTACACAGATCAATGAGACAAAAAATTAACAAGGAGATCCAGAAGTTGAAATCAGTTCTGGACCAAGTGGACCTAATAGACATCTACAGAACTCTGCACCCCAAATCAACAGAATATAAGTTCTTCTCAGTACCACATTGCACTTATTCTAAAATTGACAACATAATTGGGAGTAAAACACTCCTCAGCAAGTGCAAAAGAAAGGAAATCATAACAAACAGTCTCTCAGACCATAGTGCAATCAAATTAGACCTCAGGATTAAGAAACTCACTCAAAACTGCATAACTACATGCAAAACAAACAAGCTGCTCCTGCATGACTACTGGGTAAACAACAAAATTAAGGCAGAAATCAGGATATTCCTTCAAACCATTGAGAACAGAGACACATCATACCAGAATCTCTGGGACACATTTAAAGCAGTGTGTAGAGGGAAAGTTATAGCACTAAATGCCCACAAGAGATAGCAGAAAAGATCTAATATTGACACCCTAACATCACAATTAAAAGAACTAGAGAAGCAAGAACAAATTCAAAAGCTAGTAGAATACAAGAAATAACAAAGATCAGAGCAGAACTGAAGGAGATAGACACACACAAAAACCCTCCAAAAAAAAAAATCAATGAATTCAGAAGATGTTTTTTTTTTTAAAAGATCAACAAAATAGATTGCTAACCAGACTAATAAAGAAGAAAACAGAGAAGAATAAAATAGCTGTAACTAAAAATGATAAAGGAGGTATCACCACTGATCCCACAGAAATACAAACTACCATCAGAGAATACTATAAACGCCTCTACACAAATAAACTTGAAAATCTGGAAGACATGGATAAGTTCCTGGACACATACATCTTCCCAAGATGCAACCAGCAAGAGGTTGAGTCCCTGAATAGACCAATAACAAGTTCTGAAATTGAGGCAGTAATTAATAGCCTACCAGCCTAAAAAAGTCCAGGACCAGACAGATTCACAGCCAAATTCTGTGAGAAGTACAAAAAAGAGCTTGTACCATTTCTTCTGAAACCAGTCCAAACAATCAAAAAAGAAGAATCTTCCTTAACTCATTTATGAGGCTAGCATCATCCTGATACCAAAACCTGGCAGAGACACAACAAAAAAGGAAAATTTTAGGTCAACATCCCCGATGAACATCAATGTGAAAATCCTCAGTAAAATACTGGCAAACAGAATCCAGCAGCACGTCAAAAAGATTATCCATCTTAATCAAGTTGGTTTCATCACTGGGATGCAAGGCCGGTTCAACATAATCAATAAACATAATCCATCACATAAACAGAACCAATGACAAATACCACATGATTATTTCAATAGATGCAGAGAAGGCCTTCAACAAAATTCAACAGCCCTTCATGCTAAAAACTCTCAATAAACTTGGTATTAATGGAACAAATCTCAAAATAAGAGCTGTTTATGACAAACCCACAGCTAATACCATATTGAATGGACAAAAAACTGGAAGCATTTTCTTTGAAAACTGGCAAAAGACAAGGATGCCCTCACCACTCCTATTCAAAATAGTATTGAAAATTCTGGCCAGGGCAATGAGGCAAGAGAAATAAAGGATATTCAATTAGGAAAAGAGGAAGTTAAATTGTCTTTGTTTGCAGATGACATGATTGTATATTTAGCAAACCCCATCGTCTCAGCTCAAAATCTCCTTAAGCTGATAAGCAACTTCAGCAAAGTCTCAGGATAAAAAATCAATGTGCAGAAACCACAAGCATTTCTGTACATCAATAACAGCAAGCCAAATCATGAGTGAACTCCCATTCACAATTGCTACAAAGAGAATTTAATACTTAGGAATAAAACTTACAAGGGATGTGAAGGACTTCTTCAAAGAGGACTACAAACCACTGCTCAAGGAAATAAGAGAGGATACAAACAAATGGAAAACATTCCATACTCATGGATAGGAAGACTTAATATCATGAAAATGGCCATATTGGCCAATGTAATTTATACATTCACTGGTGTCCCCATTAAGCTACCATAGACTTTCTTCACAGAACTGGAAAAAACTACTTTAAATTTCATATAGAACCAAAAAAGAGCCTGCATGGCCAAGACAATTCTAAGCAAAAAGAACAAAGCTGGAGTCTCATGCTACCTGATTTCAAACTATACTACAAGTCTACAGTAACAAAAATAGCATGGTACTGGTACCAAAACAGAGATATAGACCAATGGAACAGAATAGAGGCCTCAGAAATAATGTCACACACCTACAACCATCTGATGTTTGACAAACCTGATAATAACAAGCAATGGGGAAAGAACTTTCCCTATTTAATAAATGGTGTTGGGGAAACTAGCTAGCCATGGGGAGAAAGCTGCAACTGCATCTCTTCCTTACACCTTACACAAAAATTAACTCAAGATGGATTAAAGACTTAAATATAGGATCTAAAACCATAAAAACCCTAGAACAAAACCTAGGCAATGCCATTCAAGACATGGGCATGGGCAAAGCAATGGTAACAAAGGCCAAAATTGACAAATGGGATCTAATTAAACTAAAGAGATTCTGCACAGCAAAGGAAACTATCATCAGAGTAAACAGTCAACCTACAAAATGGGAGAAATATGTTGCAATCTATTTATCTGACAAAGGACTAACATTTAAAATCTACAAATAACAAACAAATTTACAATGTTTACAAGAAAAAAGCAAATAACCCTATCAAAAAATGGATGAAGAATATGAACAGACAGTTCTCAAAAGAAGACATTTATGCGGCCAACAAACATGAAAAAAAAAGTTCATCATCAGTCATCATTAGAGAAATGTATATCAAAACCACAGTGAGATACCATCCCATGCCAGTTAGAGTGGTGATCATTAAAAAGTTAGGAAACAACAGATGCTGGAGAGGACGTGGAGAAATAGGAATACTTTTACACTGTGGGAGTATAAATTAGTTCAACCAATGTGAAAGACAGTGTGGTGATTTCTAAAAGATCTAGAACTAGAAATACCGTTTGACCCAGTAATCCCATTACTGAATACATAACCAAATAATTAGAAATTATTCTATTATAAAGACACATGCATACATATGTTTATTGTGGCACTGCTCACATGAGCAAAGACTTGGAACCCAACAAAAATGCCCATCAATGTTAGACTAGATTTTAAAAAAATGTGACACATATATACCATGAAATACTATGCAACCATAAAAAAGGACGAGTTCAGCCGGGCGCGGTGGCTCACGCCTATAATCCTAGCACTTTGGGAGGCTGAGGCGGGTGGATCACAAAGTCAAGAGATCGAGACCATCCTGGTCAACATGGTGAAACCTCACCTCTACTAAAAATACAAAAATTAGCTGGACATGGTGGTGCATGCCTGTAGTCCCAGCTACTCGTGAAGCTGAGGCAGGAGAATTGCTTGAACCCAGGAGGTGGAGGTTGTGGTGAGCCGAGATCGCACCATTGTACTCCAGCCTGGGTAACAAGAGTGAAACTCCATCTCAAAAAAAAAAAAAAAAAAAAAGGGAGGAGTTTGATATGGTCCAAGATGGCCAAATAGGAACAGCTCTGGAATGCGTTCCCAGCAAGAATGCAGAGGGTGAGTGATCATGGCATTTCCAAACAAGTTTTTACTGCCCACAGACCAGGAGATTCCCAGGTGGAAAATCGCCACAATCAGCCAGTGCAGCAGGTCTCCACACAAAAATTCACACAAATCTGGGTAACTGTTTCAACTGTCAACTGGAACACCTGGGAAACAGAGTCACCCATTCAACTGAAAAAAAGGGGGCTGAAACAGGGAGTCAGGTGATCTGGCTTGGCAGATCCCAGCCCCGCAAAGACCAGCAATCTGAAACACTCTTGATTGAGAGTTTCACAGTAAGGACAGCTGGCCCCAGGATCGTCCAGCTCGGTGGGGGGAAGGGTGTCAGCTATTACTGAGGCAATCCACCACTACTGAGGCACTCCGCCGCAACTGAGGCACTCTGTCACAACTGAGACACTCTATTACTGAGGCACTCCACCATTACTGAGGCATTTCTAACTACACCTCTATTAAAAAAAAAAAATGCAAGAAAGTTCACACAGCAGCTGGGCAGAGCCCACAGCAGCTCAGCAACACCTCTACTGGCAGACTGTGACTAGGCTACCTCCTCACTGGGCAGGACATCTCTGAAAAAAGGCAGCAGCAAATCAGGAAATTATAAATAAAGCCCCACCTTCCCAGGACAGAGCACCTGGGGAAAAAAAGGCTGTTATGAGTTATGCTGCGGCAGACTTAAACATACCTGCCCAGAAGCTCTGAACAACAGAGCTCGCAGCTCAGCCCTTGAGCTCCTATAAGGGACAGCCTGTCTCCTCAAGCAGCTCCCTGACCCCCATATATCCAAAGAGACAGCTCATAAATGAGAGCTCAGCCTGACATCTGGCAGGTATCCTTCTGGGACAAAAATAACAGAAGAAAAAACTGGCAGCAACCCTTACTGTTCTGCAGCCACTGCAGGTGATTCCAGGCAAGCAGGGTATGGAGTAATCCTCCATCAGTCCTACAGCAGAGGGGCCTGACTATTAAAAGGAAAACTAAAAAAACAAAAGAGATAACTTTATCATGAACAAAAGGGACACATCCACTCAGAGATCCCATCTGAAAGTCACCAACTACAAAGACCACAGGTAGATAAAAACACAAAGATGGGAAGAAAGCAGTGCAAAAAGGATGAAAACACCCAAAACCAAAATGCCTCTCCTCCTCCAAGAGATCACAACTCCTTACCAGCAAGGAACAAGGCTGGCTGGAGAATGAGTCTGATGAATTGACAGAAACAGGTCAAAAAGTGGGTAATAACAAACTTCTCTGAGCTAAAAAAACATGTTCTAACCCAATGCAAAGAAACTAAGAACATTGATAAAAGGTTTGAGAAAATGCTAATGAGAATAAACAGCTTGGAGAAGAATATAAATGAATTGATGGAGCTGAAAAACACAACATGAGAACTTCACGAAGCATACACAAGTTTCAATAGCCGAATCGAACAAGTAAAAGAAAGGATATCAGAGATTGAATATCAACTCAATGAAATAAAGCCAGAAGAAAAGATTAGAGAAAAAAGAGAAAAGAAATGAACAAAGCCTCCAAGAAATATGGGATTATATGAAAAGACCTAATCTACATTTGACAGGTATACCTGAATGTGACAGAGAGAATAACTCCAGGATGGAAAACACTCTTCAGAATATCCAGGAGAACCTCCCCAACCCAGCAAGCCAGGCCAACATTCAAGTCCAGAAAATACAGAGAGTACCACAAAGATATTCCTCAAGGAGAGCAACCCCAAGGCACATAATCGTCAGATTCTCCAGGATGGCAATGAAGGAAAAAATGCTAAAAGCTGCCAGAGAGAGAAGTCAGGTTACCCACAAAGGGAAGCCCATCAGAGTCACAGCGGATCCCTCAGCAGAAACCCTAGAAGCCAGAAGAGTGGGGGCCAATATTCAACATCCTTAAAGTAAAGAACTTTCAACCCAGAATTTCATATCCAGCCAAACTAAGCTTCATAAGCAAAAGAGAAATAAAATCCTTTATGGACAAGCAATTGCTCAGACATTTCATCACCACCAAGCCTGCCTTACAAGAGCTCCTGAAAGAAGCACTAAACATGGAAAGGAACAACCAGTATCAGTCACTCCAAAAAATTTACCAAATGGTAAAGAGCACTGACACAATAAGGAAACTGCATCAACTAACGGGCAAAACAACCAACTAGCATCAAAATGGCAGGATCAAACCACACATAACAATATTAACCTTAAATTTAAAGGGGCTAAATGCCCCAATCAAAAGACACAGACAGGCAAATTGGATAAAAAGTCAAAACCCATGGGTGTGCTGTATCCAGGAAACCCATCTCAAGTTCAAGATACACAGGCTCACAATAAAGGGATGGAGGAAGATTTACCAAGCAAAAGGAGAGCAAAAAAAAGACAGGTGTTGCAATCCTAGTTTCTGATAAAATAGACTTTAAACCAAAAAAGATCAAAAGAGACAAAGAAGGGCATTACATACTGGTAAAAGGATTCATGCAACAAGAAGAGCTAAGGATCCTAAATATATATGTACCCAATACAGGAGCACCAAGATACATAAAGCAAATTCTTAATAACCTGCAAAGAAACTTACACTCCCACAAAATAATAGTGGGAGATTTTAACACTCCACTGTCAATATTAGAAAGACCAACAGACAGAAAATTAACTAGGATATCCAGGACTTGAACTCAGATTTGGACAAAGCAAACCTAATGGACATTTATAGAACTCTGCACACCAAATCCACAGAATGTACATTCTTCTCAGCACCACATCACATCTACTCCAAAACTGACCACATAATTGGAAGTAAATCACTCCTCAGCAAATGCAAAAGAACGGAAATCATAACAGTCTCTCAGACCACAGTGCAATCAAATTAGAACTCAGGATTAAGAAACTAACTCAGAACCACACAACTTCATGGAAACTGAACAACTGGCTCTTGAATGTCAACTGGATAAACAAAGAAATGAAGGCAGAAACAAAGATGTTCTTCAAAACCAATGAGAACAAAGACACAATGTACCAGAATCTCTAGGACACATTTAAACCGGAGTCTAGAGGAAAATTTATAGCAACAAATGCCCATATAAGAACCAAGAAAATATCTAAAATCAACACCCTGTCATCAAAATTGAAACAGCTAGAGGAGCAAGATAAAAAAAAAAAAAACTCAAAAGCTAGCAGAAGACAAGAAATAAATAACATTAAAGCAGAAGTGAAGGAGATAGAGACACAAAAAAAAAAACCCTTCAAGAAAATCAATAAATCCAGGAGCTAGTTTTTTAAAAAGATCAACAAAATAGACAGACCACTAGCCAGATTAATAAAAGAGCAAAGAGTCAAACAGATGCAACAAAGAAAACATAAAGGGGATATCACCACAATTCCACAGAAATACAAACTACCATCAGAGATTACTACAAAGAAATTTATGCACATAAACCAGTAAACCTGGAAGAAATGGATAAATTTCTGGACATTTGCACCCTCCCAAGCCTAAACCAGGAAGAAGTTGAAACTCTGAATAAACCAATAACAAGGGCTGAAATTGAGACAACAGTTAATAGCTACCAAAACAAACAAACAAACAAACAACAAAAAAAAAGGGCAAGTCCAGATGGGATCACAGCTGAATTCTACCAGACCTACAAAGAGGAGCTGGTACCATTCCTTCTGAAACTATTCTAAACAATCCAGAAAGAGGGAATCCTTCCCAAATCATTTTATGAGACCAACATCATCCTGATACCAAAACGCAGCAGAGACTCTCAACAAGAAAAGAAAACTTTACGCCAATATCCATGATGAACATAGATGCAAAAATATTCAATAAAATACTGGCAAACCGATTGCAACAGCACATCAAAAACCTTATCCATCACAATCAAGTAGGCTTCATCCCAGGGATGCGAGGCTGGTTCAACATATGCAAGTCTATAAATGTAATTCACCACATAAACAGAATCAAAGACAAAAACCACATGATTATCTCAATAGATGCAGAGAAGCCCTTTGACAAAATTCAACAGCCCTTTAAGCTAAAATCTGTCAAACTAGGTATCGACTGAATGTATCTCAAAATAAAAAAACGATTTATGATAAACCCATAGCCAATATCATACTGAATGGGCAAAAACTGGAAGCATTCCCTTTGAAATCCAGCACTAGACAATGATGCCCTCTCTCATCACTTGTATTCAATATAGTATTGGAAGGTCTAGCCAGAGCAATCAGGCAAGAAAAAGATATAAAGTGTATTCAAATAGGAAAGGAAGAAGTCAAATTGTCTCTATTTGCAGACAACATGATTGTATTTTAGGAGACACCGTTGTCTCAGCCCAAAATCTGAAACTGAAAAGCAAATTCAGCCAAGCCTTAGGATACAAAATCAATGTGCAGAAATCACAAGCACTCCTATAAACCAATAACAGACTTAAAGAGAGCCAAATCAAGAATGAACTGCCATTCACAATTGCTACAAAGAGAATAAAATACCTAGGAATACAACTACCAAAGGATGTAAAGGACCTCTTCAAGGAGAACTATAAACCACTGACCAAGGAAATAAGAGAGGACACAAACAGATGGAGAAACAGTCCATGCTCATGGTTATCAAGAATCAGTATCGTGAAAATGGCCATACTGCCCAAAGTAATTTATAGATTCAACACTATCCCCATCAAGCTACCAATGACCTTCTTCACACAACTAGAAAAAAACCACCTTAAACTTCATGTGGAACCAAAAGAGAGTCCACATAGCCAAGTCAATTCTAAGCAAAAAGAACAAAGCAGGAGGCATCACGCTACCTGACTTCAAACTATACTACAAGGCTACAGTAACCAAAACAGCATGGTACTGGCACCAAAACAGAGGTATAGAGCAATAGAATATAACAGAGGCCTTGGAGGCAATGCCACACGTCTACAACCATCTGATCTTTGACAAACCTGAAAAAAGCAAGAAATGGGGAAAGGATTCCCTGTTTAATAAATTGTGTTGGGAAAACTGGCTAGCCATGTGCAGAAAGCAGAAACTGGACCCCTTCCTGACAACTTACACTAAAATTAACTCCTGATGGATTAAAGACTTAAACATAAGACCTAACACCATAAAAACCCTAGAAGAAAACCTAGGCAAAACCATTCAGGACATAGGCATAGGCAAGGATTTCATGACTAAAACAAAAAGCATTGGCAACAAAAGCCAAAATAGACAGATGGGATATAATTAATCTCCAGAGCTTCCACACAGAAAAAGAAACCATCATTAGAGTGAACCAGCAACCAACAGAATGGGAAAAAATTTTTGCAATCTACCCATCTGACAAAGGGCTAGTATCCAGAATCTACAAAGAACTAAAACAGATTTACAAGAAAAACAAACTAACCCATTCAAAAGTGGGCAAAGGATATGAACAGACACTTTTCAAAAGAAGACATATATGAGGCCAACAAACATATGAAAAAAATGCTGATCATCACTGGTCATTAGAGAAATGCAAATCAAAACCACATTGAGATACCATCTTATGCCAGTTAGAATGATGATCATTAAAAAATCTGGAGACAACAGATGCTGGAGAGGATGTGGAGAAACAGAAACACTTTTACATTGTTGCGGGGAATATAAATTAGTTCAACCATTGTGGAAGACAGTGTGGCCATTCCTCAAGGACCTAGAAATAGAAATTCCATTTGACCCAGCTATTCCATTACTGGGTATATATCCAAAGGATTACAAATCATTCTACTATAAAGACACATGCACATGTATGTTCACTTTGGTACTGTTTACAGTAGCAAAGACCCGGAACCAACCCAAATTCCCATCGATGATAGACTGGACAAGGAATATGTGGCACATATACACCATGGAATACTATGCAGCCATAAAAAACGATGAGTTCCTGTCCTTTGTAGGGACATGGATCAATCTGGAAACAATCATTCTCAGCAAACTGACACAAGAACAGAAAATCAAACACCACATGTTCTCACTCATAGTCTGGTGTTGAACAATGAGAACACATGGACACAGGGAGGGGAGCATCACACACTAGGGTCTGTTGGGGGGACTAGGGGAGGGACAACAGGGGGTAGGGAGTTGTGGAAGGATAACATGGGGAGAAATGCCAGATATAGGTAACAGCAATGGAGACAGCAAACCACATTGCCATCTATGTACCTATGCAACAATCCTGCATGTTCTGCACATGCACCCCAGAAACTAAAGTGTACTAAAATATTTTTTAATTCAAATGTGTTAAATTTTAATTAAAAATCAATAATTAAGATTTTAATTTAATTAATTAAAAATTAACATTTTTCAGTACTCAGGCTGTGCATTTGAATAGATTTCTCATTACGTAAATTATACCTTGATGATATTCATTAAAATGTATAATGTTAAAACATAAGATATGGAATAACTTATTCTTTCTGGTTGAATTTCTTTAAGATAGATAGTAGAGATGATAATGTCAAAGAGTGAGTAAAAAGGAATACAACATATTAACTATGGTAGGACAGGGATTTCTGGTAATTTTTATGGCTTTGTAATTGACAAACATTGTAATCAACAAACTTTCTAACAATGAGTATATAATACATTTGTCTAAGTTTTTAAAAGGAAAAAAATATATGTAGAATATATGATACAAAACAAAAAAAACAATGAGTTCATATCCTTTGCAGGGACATGGATGAAGCTGGAAACCATTCTCAGCAAACTAACACATGAACAGAAAACCAAATACACGTTCTCACTCATATTCGGGAGTTGACAATGAGAACACATGGACTTAGGGAGGGGAACATCACACACTAGGGCCTATTGGCAGGTGGAGGTTTAGGGGAGGGGTAGCATTAAGAGAAATATCTAATGCAGATGACCGGTTGATGGGTGCAGCAAACCACCGTGGCACGTGTATACCTATGTAACAAACCTGCACGTTCTGCACATGTACTCCAAAACTTCAAGTATAATAAAAACAAAATAAAATATTATATAAAATATTAAAAGGGTGCAAAGGACATTAACAGAAACTTCTCAGAAGACATACAGGCAACCAACAAGTACATGAAAAACCACTCAACGTCACTAAACAGAGAAATGCAAATCAAAACCACAATAAGATACCATCTCACAATAGTCAGAATGGCTATTACTAAAAGGTCAACAAATAACAACAAATGTTTTCAAGACTACAGAGAAAAAGGATTGTTTATCCACTGTTTATGGAAATGTAAATTAGTTCAGACACTGTGGAAATCCGTTTGGAGATTTCTCAAAGAACAAAATATAGAACTACCACTCACTACAGCAATCCCATTACTAGTTACATACCCAAAGGAAAATAAATCATTCTGTAAAAACATATACTTGTAGGTTTTTTACAGTACTATTCACAAAAGCAAAGACATGGAATCAACTTAGATGTCCATCAATGGTGGATTAAAGAAACTGTGGTATATATACATCATGAAATACAATGCAGCTATAAAAATGAATAAAATCGTAACTTTTGCAGCAACATGGATGCAACTCGAGATCATTATCTTAAGTGAATTCATGCAGAACAGAAAGCCAAATACCAAATATTCTTACTAACAAATGAGAGCTAAACACTGGGTATACATGGAGATAAAGACAGGAATGACAGACACTGGGGACTACAAGAAGGGGCAGGAAGAGAGAAGGCAAAGGTTGAAAAGTTACTATAGGGTCCTATGCTCACTGCTTGGGTAACAGGTTCAACTATACCCCAAACCCCAGCATCATGCAATAAAATCTCCTTTGTCTGGGATATTATTGCTGTTACTCATTTCATTTACATATAATCATACATAGGCATATATATAAATGAATACATTGTTTTTATTATTTTGAACCAAATATTATTTTAGATTGATTAAAATAAGAAAAACAAAACTGTCATTTCACTTTCACTTATCCCTTCTTAGATGCTCTCTCTAAGAAGGAATAAGGTAGAAGCAAGTTTCTGACCTATGTTATTTTTCGTGTCTCTGAAAAACTTCTTGTAACATTTCTGGCAAATCAGGTCTACTGGCAACAAATTTTTTTTTATTTTTGTTTGAGAAAATTTCATTTCTCACTTTTGAAGTATAATTTTCAAGCTGCAGAATTATAGATTGATGGGTTTTGCTAAATATTTTACTTCACTCTCTTCTTTTTTGCATGGTTTGGGAGAAGTCAGATATATTTCTTACCCTTGTTCACCTACAGGTAAGATATTTTCTCTGCTGACTTCTAAGATTTTTTTTTATCTTTGGTTTTCTATAGTTTGAAAGCCATATCCATAGGGGTATTTTTCTTTCACATTTATTATATTCGATTTTCTCTGAACTTCTTGGATTGGTGGTTTAGAGTTTCACATTAATTTGAGGCTATTTCAGTCATTGTTGCTTCAAATCTTGCTTTTTTTCCGTTCTCTCTACCTTCTCCTTTGAGTATTCCAATTATGTACATATTACATGTTTTGTTCTGGTCTAACAGTTCTTGGATATTTTGTTCTGTTTTCTTCTGTCTTTTTTCCCCTTTGATTTTCTAGTTTAGAAGTTTCTATTGTCATAATCTGAAGTTCAGATATTCTTCTCAGCTGTGTACAGTTTACTAGTTAACCCATCGAAGGCATTTTTAATTTCTGTTACAGTGGTTTTGATCTCTAGCATTTCTCTTTTATCCTCTCTTGAATTTCTATCTTACCACTTACATTATCCATTTTTTTTTAGAAAAGAAAAAAGAGAAAAAGAAGGAAGAAAAAAAGAATGAAATAAAGAGAAAAAGAAGAAGAAAAAAAAGGGAGAGAGAACGGGAATCTTGCTCTATTGCCCAGGCTAGAATGCAGTCTACAAATGGATATTAAAAGCTCTTTTATACTAATAATTGTGTTATACAATGGAGACAGGAAGGAATAAGGGAGGAAAATAACAAACAGCCAACCAGTATTTCATTTAAACCTATGAAATGCTATGCAATTGCTGGGGAGTGATTTACTTCCAACCATGTGGTCACTTTTAGAATAAATGTGATGTGTTACTGAAAAAAAAAATGTTATGTTTTGTGGATTTGGAGTAGAGAGTTCTGTAAATGTTTATTAAGTTTACTTGTTCGAGGTCTAAGTTCAAGTCCCGGGTATCCTTCTTAACCTTCTGTCTCATTAATCTGTCCAATTTGATAATGTAATGTTAAAGTCTCCCACTAATATTGTATGGGAGTCCAAGTCTCTTTGTAAGTCACCAAGAAGTTTCCCTATGTATCTGGGTGCTCCTATATTGGGTGTGCATAGACTTAGGGTCATTAGCTCTTCCAGTTACATTGATCCCTCTACCATTATACAATGTCCTTCTTATCTCTTTTGGTTTCTATTACTTTAAAGTCTATTTTATCAGAGATGAGAATTGCAACTCCTGCTTTTTTTTTTTTTTTTTGCTCTACATTTGGTTGGCAAATCTTCCTCCATCCCTTTGAGTCTCTGTATATCCTTGCATGTAAGATGGATCTGGATGCAGCTTACCGATGGGTTTTTTGAAGTGGCTGATACTGGTTGTTCCTTTCTGTATATAGTGCCTCTTTCAGAAGCTCTTGTAAAGCAGGTCTGGTGGTAATGAAATCTCTGAGTACTTGCTTGTTCGTAAAAAATTTTATTTTTCCTTCACTTATGAAACTTAGTTTGGCTGGATATGAAATTCTGGGTTGAAAGTTCTTTTAAGGATGCTGAATATTGGCCCCCACTCTCTTCTAGCTTGCAGGGTTTCTGCTGAGAGATCTGCTGTGAGTCTGATGGGCTTCCCCTTGTGGGTAACCTGACCTTTCTCTCTGGCTGCCCATAGTATTTTCTCCTTCGTTTCAACCCTGATGAATCTAATGATTATGTGCCTTGGGGTTGGTCTTTTTGAGGAATATCTTTGTGGTGTTCTCTGTATTACCTGGAGTTGGGTATTGTTTTGCCTTGCTAGGTTAGGAAAGTTTTCCTGGATAATATCCTGAGAAATATTTTCCAGCTTTGATTCATTCTCTTCGTCACATTCAGGTACACCTATCAAACGTAGATTAGGTCTTTTCACATAGTCCCTTATTTCTTGGAGACTTTGCTCATTCCTTTTTATCCTTTTTTCTCTAATCTTGTCTTCTCATTTTATTTCTTTAAGTTGGTCTTCGACCTCTGAAATCCTTTCTTCTGCTTGGTCAATTCAACTGTTAAAACTT
>PVKV010013589.1:37290-60996 GCA_004027835.1 Alouatta palliata
CTCGTATTGTGTTTTTCAGCTCCATTAATTCACTTATATTCCTCTTTAAATTGTCCATTCTCATGAACATTTCGTGAAACCTTTTTTCAAGGTTCTTAGTTTCCTTGCATTGGGCTAGAACATGTTCTTTTAGCTCACAGAAGTTTCTCATTATCCACCTTCTGAAGCCTGATTCTATTGATTCCTCACATTCATTCTCCATCAGGCCTTGTTCAATTGGTGATGAGGAACTGCAATCCTCTGTAGGAGGAAAGGCATTCTGATTTCGGGTGTTTTCAGCCTTTTTTGCTCTGGTTTCTTCCCATCTTTGTGGATTTATCCACCCGTCGTCTGTGTAATTGCTGACTTTCAGATTAGGTCTCTGAGTGGACGTCCAGCTTGTTGGTGATAAAGTTTTTTCTGTTTCTTAGTTTTCCTTCGGCAGATGCCCCTCCCCCACAGAGCTGGACCTTCCCGGGTTCAGCTGTACTTGCTGTGAAACTCTCAATCCTCAGCAGTTCCAACTGCTGTTTTTATTTTTTTTTGTGAAGGAGGGTACCAGCATTCCCCTGCGGCGACCCACTACGCCGGCTGAAACAGCGGCGTTAAGATTCGTGGCGCTTTTCTGCCCGGGAATCTCCCAGTCTGGTTCCCCACTTCAGTCCGCTTTTCAATCAGCTGAATGGGCGACTCTGCCTTTCCGGAGCTCCAAACGCCAACCAAAAGGGCACTCAGTCCCGTATACTCTGGACTGAGAACCGCCGCACTGGGGCGCCTGTAAAACGGCCGCGCCGGCCAAAAGAGTCGCGCTGGCGACCCGTGGGGCTCCTCCGCCAAGAATCTCTTGGTCCGTGGGCAATAAAAATTCTTCTGAAAATGTGGCGTCCACTCACTCTCTGCACTTTCAGTGGAAGCTACAATCCTGAGCTGCTGCTAATCGGCCATCTTGGATCTCTCGCTGACATTATCCATTTTTTTATCTTGCCTTTTTTTTTTTCTGTTAGTGCGTTTAGCATATTAATCAGTTATTTTTAATTACTAGCCTGATAATTCCAATATCCCTTTCATCTTTTGGATTTGGTTCTGATGCTTTCTCTGCCTTTTTAAGCTATGTTTTTGCCTTCTAGTATTCCTTTTAATGTTTTTTGTTAAAATATGGACATGTTACACTGGGTAAAAGAAACTGGTTAATAGACCTTTTGTAATACAGGGTTACATTCTGTGCAGAGGGAAATCATTCTACAGTTCTATGATTAAATCCCAGTCTTTTGGTGATCCTTCTCTGTATTGTGAACTTCATCAGTGTTTCTCAGCATTTCTCTTTCTTAAATGGGGCAAGATATCTGTAGGGGACTAGATTTGTGTATTTTCCTTCCCCTACATGAAAAGCTAAAGGGAACCAGAGTGGAGCATTTTCCTTCCTTTAGGTAGGTTATGCACTTCATTAGCTCAGCAGGTAAGTATGTGGTTAAAGAATTTCTCCTAAGAGCAGGCCATTTTAAGAATTGAGGCCAGATGAGGTGACTCAAGCCTATAATCTCAACACTTTTGGAGAATAAGCCAGAAGAATCCCTTAAACCCAGGAGTCAAGACTAGCCTGAAAAACAAGCAATCCCCATCTCTAAAAACACAATTAAAAAATGAGCCAGGCATTGTGGCATGCACCCATAGTCCCATCTACTCAGGAGGGTAAGGCAGGAGGATCGCTTGAGCCCAGGAGATCCTCATGCCACTGCACTCTAGTCTAGGCAACAAAGCAAGATTATTTCTAAAAAAAAAAAAAAAAAAAAAAAGGCTGACATATTTCAAAATGGTTTCTTTTTGCTTCCTCCTGCTGGAAAAAGGAAGACTTTTTAAAATTCTTTTATATATTTATTATATTTATACATATAAATAATGCATGTAAGGAGCTTAGAAGTCACCAGACCATCCTAACAAGTACAAAGTTGAGCAAACTTAGATCTATAAGAAAGTGAGGTCAGAGGGCAAATTGCCAAACCAAAATTGAAGAAACAGAGAGGCAGATACAGAGAATCACAACTCACTGGAGCAGAAATTTTTATAGGTACAAATATAGGGTAGAAAACCTGAACTTTAATTGATGAATTGCTGATATTTGAGAGTTAAAAACTCCAGGGAAACTCAGAAATTTGATGCATCTGCTACACTTCTGTACGTTTACCTCCAGGAGCTGGAACACGTTCTCACAGTAATTATCAGAATAAAATTCACTCTGGCTTCAAGGAGGGCAAGAAGGAAAAGAAGAATTTTGAAATATACAATAGAAGTCTTCTTAGCAAAGTCTTCCCTCATAAGAAACTAGTTACCAGAACCTAACCTACTGTGATTTTATCAGAGTCCAACTGATCTGAGAAAAGGGAAATACCTAACTCCAGCCACCTCTAGCCATTCTATTATATCTAAGGGGAGATTTAAAACAAAACAAAACAATACAAAACTAGGAAACAATCCTCACAGTCACGATCCAGAGGCACAGACTCACCAAAAGATTAAGACCTAACCATAAGATAACAAGCTCCCATTCCCCCACGCCTTACCACCATATTACTAAAGACCTACTTACATCTGTTTATCATGTTCACCTATCAAGCAAAAATTACAAAGACAAAAAAGATAATGTGAAAAGACAGAGCACATATCAGAGCTAGATATGGAAGGTATACAAGGATTATCTAACATGGAATTTGAAACAAATATGATTAATAACCCAATTGCCCCTATAAAGTAGATAGCATACAGGTAAACCATGTAAGCAGAGAGATAAAAATACTAAGAAAGAACCAAAAGTAAATGCTAGAGATCAAAAACACTATAAAAGAAATAAAAAATGCCTTTGATGGGCTCTTTAGTTGACTGGACATGGCTAAGGAAAAAGTTTCTGAACTTTAGGGTATATCAACAAAACCTACAAAATTAAAAAGCAAACAAAACAAAGACTGGGGGAGAAACAGAATAGAATATCTAAGACCTGTAGGGAAACTACAAAAGGTATAACATGTGTAATGGAAATACCACAGGGAAGACAAAGAAACAGAAGAAATATTTGAAATAATAATGTCTGAAAATTTTCACTGAATTAATGTCAAACTACAAATTAAAGATCCAAGAAGTTCAGAGAACACCAAGAAAAATAAATGTACATAATAACAATAATAATAATCCTAGGGATATCATTTATAAACTATGGAAAATCAAAAAAAAAAAAAAAAAGAAAAAATCTTAGAAGCCAGAGGAAAAGCATTTTACCTATAGAGGAGCAAGCATAAGAATTATATCTGACATCTCAGAAACCATGCAGATAAGAAAAGAGTGGAGTAAAATATTTAAAGTGCTGAAAGAGAAAAACAAAAACAAAAACACCAAGCTAAAATTCTGTATCCTGTGAAATCAGCCTTCAAAAGTAAAGGAGAAATAAAATGTTCTCAGACAAGCATACTTGAAGAAATCTGTTACCAATAGAGATGTCTTATCCCCTTAACTCCCCACCCAAAAAAAGTGTTAAAAGATGTTGTATAGAGGAAAGGAAAATTCTATAGGTCAGATGCTTGGATCTATATAATGAAAGGAAGAGCACCAAAGAACAAACAGGTAAAGTACAACAAAACTTTTCTTATTCTTTACTACTCTGAGAAGTAATATTTTGTTCAAAATAATAGCAAGAATGTTTGATTATATATGCTTAGGTGTATATATCCCATCTAAGGGATATATACACATCGTGTGTGTGTACACATACATATATATTTGCTTAGGTATGATTAGATGTGAGATATGAGTGACAGCAATGATACAAAGGCTGGGATGGAATAATTAGAATTTTATTGTTATTATAAGACATTCACACTCCCTATGAAATAGTATAGTGTTATTTGAATATGGGCTTCAATTCATTACAAATGTATGTTACAAACTGTATGCAACAATTTTTAAAGTTTAAAAAAAGTATAACGGATATGCTAATAAATGAAAGGAAATCAAATATACTCAAAAGCACAAAAGGGAGAAAAAGAGTAGAAGACAAAGAATAAGAGCAGTATACAGAAAATATAAAATATGATATTAACCCAACTACATAATCACTTTGAACATTAAGTGTCTAAATGCACCTATTAGTAAACAGATTGTCAGATGAATCAAAAATCAAGACCAACCAAATATTGTCTGCAAGAAACTCACCTTAAATATAAAGACATATAAATTACAAGTAAATAGGTGAAAAAAGATATTCTATTGTAACATTAAATTTAAAAAGCAGAAGTATCTATGTTATTTTTAGACAGCAGACATTAAAGCAAGGGAACTGATCAGGGAAAAACAGGAAGGGCATTGTGTGATGATAAGTGTCAGTTCTCCAAGAAGATATAAGAATGTTTAATGTGTATGTGCCTAAAATCAGTGTCATAATACATGAGGGAACAACTGATAGAGCTGCAAGGTGATATACATGAATCCACTATTACAGTTAGAGAATTCCACACTCCAATATCGGAAATAAACAAATCCAGCAGGCAGAAAATCAGTAAGGGCATAGTTGAACTCAACAGTACCATCAATCAACTGGATAAACTGACATCTACAGATTATACTTCATTCAACAGCAGTTGAATATACATTCTTCTCAAGCACATGAAACATTCCTCAAGATAGACTGCACTTTAAGCCATGAAACACTTTAACAAATTTAAAATAAATAATATCTTCTCTCAGCTCACAATAGAAATAATCTAGAAATTATTAACAGAAAGAAATACATAATTGTAAAATACATGTTAAATAATATTTAACATGTATTTTAAACACATCTTAAATAATACACAGTTCAAAGAAGAAATCTTGAAAAATTGTTAAATATTTTCAATTAAATAAAACTAAAAACATTTTTGAAGAAAGCTTATCAGTTTTTTTAATAAAGTAAAACATTCTTAGCTTATAATCCAGCAACTGCATTTTTTGATATTTACCCTAATGAGCTGTAAACATATACAAGGACATTTAATTTATTCTTAATTACTCAAACTTGGAAGCAACAAAGATGTTCAACAATAGGTGAATGGATAAACTGTGGTACACCTAGACAATGGAATATTTTTCAGCACCAAAAAGAAATGAGTTATCAAGTCTTAAAAAGACATGAAAGAAACTTAAATGCTGTCATTAAGTGAAAGAAGCCATTCTGTAAAAGATACATACTGCATGATTCCAACTATTAGACATTCCTGAAAAGCCAAAATTATGGAAACTGTGAATAGATTAGGGTTGCCAGGGGCTATGGAGAAGAGATAAATAAGCAAAATACAAAGCATTTTCAGGGCACCAAAACTATTCTGTGTGATACTATGTTGGATATATGTCATTATAAGTTTGTATGAAGCCATAGAATATACACCATCAAATGTGAACCTTAAGGTAAACTGTTAACTTGGGTGATAATGATCTGTCAATGTATGTTCACTTGTAACAAATGTACCCCTGTGGTGCAGGATGTTGATAATGGAGTAGGCTGTACATGTGTGGTGGCAGGAAGTGCATGAGAAATCTCTAACTTTCATCTCAATTTTACTGTGGACTTAAAACTACACTAAAATGTATTTTTAGAATACATGTGTATATATACGTAATTATACATATATATATGTATTTCTTCTACTTCAGTTAACTGTCCCCCACAACACACACACACACACACACACACACACACACACACTCACACACATATGCTTGAAGTAGAAAATGTAGAGCAAAAACATATAAAAGATGGTCTCTTCTGCCATCATGCCGTCCAATAGCTCTTAATAGCTTTTGACTAATAAGAATGAGGTAAATGTTGTATTGTCCAAAAATTGATTGTATCATTCAATTTCCTCCTAAAAACCGAAGATAGCCACTCAGCATTCTTGGTTGTAAGGATGAAAGATTTACTCAGGCCTTCCTTGAGAATATATGTAAATTGGAACTGACAAATTGTTAAGGCAATTTATCACTTGTCCCCTAATTTACTTGTTATGAAAACAACTTCAAATTTTTATTTAGTTAAATACATCTATTCTGTTATAGCTTTTTTATAACAGTAAAGAGAAATTCAATTTTACTGAGTTTATTAGGAATCACGATTGGATTTTATCTAATGCCTTTGACGTCTATTACAGTAATATATTTTTAACCTATTAAATAAATTACATAAGTATAGAAAAATTATAATAATATCTAATGCCTAAAAACTTTTGTTTTAGAAATATTTTATTATTAAAATGGTCAAATATACACAAACATTTTAGATAGTGCAATGATTATCTATATACCTTTATTACTCAGGGTTCTTCAAAGAAGCAGAATCAGTAGGATGTGTATATATGGAGAGAGACAGAGGTGTATTTTAAAGAATTGGCACATGTAATTAAGAAAATTTGCTGAGTCCAAAATCTGATGGGGAAGTTAACAGCCTGGAAACTTGAGGAAAAGTTGCATTTAGAGTCCAAAGGCAGTCTGTTGGTAGAATTCCTGCTTGCTTAGAAGTAGTAGTCAGTCTGGCCGGGTGTGGTGGCTCACACTTGTCATCCCAGAACTTTGGGTGGCCAAGGCGGGCCGATCCCAAGATCAGGAGTTCAATACCAGCCTGACCAACATGGTGAAATGCCATCTCTACTAAAAATAAAAAAATTAGCCAGGTATGGTTGTGCATGCCTATAATCCGAGATACTCAGGAGGCTGAGGCAGGAAAATCACTTGAACCCAGGAGGCAGAGGTTGCAGTGAGCCAAGATGGTGCCACCACACTCCAACCTGGGCTACAGAGTGAGACTCCATCTCAAAAAAAAAAAAAAGTTATTCTTTGTTCTATTAAGTAATTCAATTGATTGGATGAGGCACACTCATACTATGGAGGATAATCTGCTTTACTCAAAGTCCATCAATTTTCATGTTAATCTCACCCAAAAAACATGTTTACAGAAGCATTCAGAATAATGTTTGATCAAATATCTGGACACCGTGGCCCAGCTAAGTTGACACATAAAATTAGCCCAGTACCCGTCATTTAAATGTAATCATCATTCCACAAAAGACCCCAGATAGCTAAAGCAATATTGAACAAACAGGACAAAGCTGGAGGCATTACACTTCCTGACTTCAAGTTCTACTGCAAACCAATAGTAAACAAAAGAGCAGGGCACTGGCATAAAAGCAGACACACAGACAAATAGAACAGAATAGAGAACCCAGAAATAAAGCCACACACCTATAGCCAACTCATTTTTAACAAAGGTTCCAAGAACATATACTAGAGAAAAGAAAGTCTCTTTAATAAATGGTTCTGGGAAACTGGATATCCATATGCAAAAGAATGAAACTAGATCCCCATCTTTCACTGTGTAAGAAAACCAGTCCAAAATGGATTAAATACTTAAATCTGAAACCCGAAACTATGAAACTACAAGAAAACATTGGAGAAATGCTACAGGACATTGGTTTAAGCAATGATGTTTTGGGTAAGATCTCAAAAGCACCAGCAGAAAGTAAAAATAGGCAAATGGAATTACATCAAGCTAAAAAGCTTCTGTGCAGCAAAGAAAACAATTAACAAAATGAAGAGACAACCTACAGATTGGGAGAAAATATTTGCAAACTGTCCATCCAACAAGAGATTAATAGAAAATACAAAGAATTTAAACAACTCAAGGGCAAAAAAAAAAAAAAACCCAACAACAAAAATAAACATATTTTTAAATGGGCAAAATACCTGAATAACACATCTCAAAAGGAGACATACAAATGGCCAACAGGTGTGTGAAAAAATGTTCAACATCACCAATCATCAGGAAAATGCTAGTGAAAACCACCATGAAATATCATTTCACTCCAGTTAGAATGGCTATTATCAAGAAAATAAATTAACACGTGTGATATGGAGAAAGAAGAATGTTCATACACTGTTAGTGGGAATGTAAAGTGGTACAGCTATTATGGAAAACAGTATGTAATTTCCTAAAAAAAATTTAAAAACAGTACTACTATATGACTCATCAACCCCACTGCTTGGTATATATCCAAAACAAGGGAAATTAGTATATCAAAGAGCTGTCTGCACTCCCAGGCTTACTGCAGCACTATTCGCAATGGCCAAGATATAGAATCAATCTAAGTGTTTACTGACAGGTAAATGGATTTTAAAACATGGCACAGAAAGATGCATATGGTATGTTCTCACTCATATGTAAAAAGTAAAAAAAAAAAAAAAAAGTGAATCTCATGGAGGTAAGGAGGAGAATGGTGGTTATGAGAGGCTCAGAAAGGAAGAGAGGGAATAAAGAGGAGTTGGTTAATAGGTATTAAAATACATTTAGATGGAAGGAATAAGTTATAGAATTTGATAGTATACGAGAAAAACTAAATTCGTTGTATATTTCAAAATTCATTGTATAGTTAATTTGTTGAAAATTTGTTGTTAGATTTATGGAAGTCTGAACTTGAGAGAGATTATCTACAGTATCTAGTGGAAGAAATTTCTAAGCAGCAAAGCATTTATGAGGTGACTCGGGTGTTGCTAAAGGCATTCAGTCTTGTAAAGAGAAGAGAACAAAAAATTTAGAAAATTTGTATTTCTATGTATTATTTTTTGTTTCAATTTGCTTTTCCTTGGTGGCAGTATTTTTCTCATGTATTTTTATTTATTTTGAATTTCATTATATGTTTTCTTATAGCATCTTGCTGTGGTATTTGCATGTTAGTTTTTGCCATTATTTTAAGATGTTAGGTGTTTTTTGTATTTTAATTAGAAGTGAGAGTCAATGGAGGTGGCTTTTCTGGTTTCTCAGTTTGAGGGGTCCCTTTTCTGCTGCTGCAATGAATACAAGCTGCTTTATTATGTCAAAATTTTTTGTGGCCAGGTTTTCACTAATTCTCTATTCTTGGCTGCTATTTTCAAAGGACACTTGCAATTTTCACATTGTCTTCTTTTCTGTACCCCAGAAGTGGTGCCTTCCTGAGACTGCCAGCTCCAGTCTCATGAACTTTGAAGTCTATTTTATTAAACTCCTCCATTGTGAGATCTCTGGAATGGCCTCTCACCTGCTCTCAGGAATTCCCTTGGAGTAGGACTCTCTCCTTCTGAAGGTAAACTCTTACACTGACGTTATTACACTACTGGGGGCTCTGGCAACAACTCTGTCTGAATGTGTTTCCTAATTACATGCACATTTGAATGTACAGTCTTTCTCCTATTTGCTCTGTAGAAGTAGGTTACAAGACTTTTTATTTACTCTCCTTTCACTATATGTGGATTTTAGGGGGAAGCACCAGGTGATTCCAAGTAGGTATTCCAATGTAAGCCATTATCCTAAGGAGGCTGAAATTCTTGGATTTCTTCAGCTTAATTTAAATTTTATAATGCACAATATTTAGAATAAAATAAAGGTGATTATCTGTATGAATTCAGGATACAAAAGGCTTTTTTAGCAAGACTCAAGAAGTGGAAGTTATATAGGATGAGACTGATAAATTCAACCACATTAAAAATTTTTGCTCAACAAAGTCAGCAAAAATAGACTAAAAAGACAACAAATTGGATGACTAAAAGGATAACAATTAATGTCTAATACATATCACTGACAAAAGATTGGCATCCAAAATATAAGAAGAAAATCAATGAATCAATGGGTACGTGGCAAAAAAGCTGATAGAAAAATGGCAAAGATATAAATAGGTATTTCATAAACAAAACTCCATGGTCAATGAACATATAAAACAGATGCTAAAGTGCATTTGTAATTAAGGAATGCTAATTAAAACCACAGTGAGATATTAATATATCTCCACAAAGTTAATCAAAAATGTTCACAAGTCAGGCAGTATGCAATAAAAAGAAATGAGCTATCAAGTCAGAAAAACTCATGGAGATATAGAATAGTCATTATATTCTAGAGGTTGAGAGTGAGATGAATAGTAATTGTAATGGGGCATGAGGGGAGCTTCCGAGGATAATACTGTTTCTCGATCTATATGCTGATTGCACAGCTGCAAGCAGTAATTCACTTGTAAAACCTATTGAGTAGTAAAATATGATTTGTGCATTTTTCCATAAATATGTTATATGATTAAATGTTAAAAATTGCTAAGTTAATCATTAGAATAGAAATGAAACAGAAAGCCTGAAAACCCTGGTATGGGATACCAAGGGATATGATTACCTTTTGGTCTTACTGTGTTGGAGGCTACAGGCAGTTGCAAGGGTTTCTCTTGTCTCACCTTATCATAACAGCTCTCACTCCACGTATCAGGGAGGAAATGTGGGGAGTTTTCAATAAGCTAGAGTATTTAATCCAACTCTGCATTCAGGATCTGAGAAGATATCCACAGGCTCAGTCTGTGGGCCCACTGGATTCCTCGTGACATGAAATGAAGCTTGTAAAATATTCAACTCAGAAATGACCCTGGTCGCTGCCACTCAGAGCCAACTGACCAGTACTCATTGTGTGCCTGTTCCTAACTAGAAGGGGCTGGATACTGTACAGAACACAGATATTTGTTGAACAGTAAATTCTCTGCCACAACTGTCTTTTGCTTACAGGAAAAAAAAATGACAACAAAAAACTAGTTTCAGTTTTATTCCTCTGTAGGTATTTTTGTTTAATCTAGCTATTTTATGGTATTTTTTCTTTATCTTTGTTGTTTCAATGATTTCCAAGGTAAATATAAACATAGATTTATTTTCATTGATTTTGCTGGGAACATAACCTACTACCATAAGTCCTGACTATTTCTTACCTAATTGCTTTCTGAAAGTTGCTAACTCTGGATGGTGGTGTCAATGTTGCTAGTAATAAGGAAGATGGGAAAGATGAGGGATAAATGCAGAAAGCAGCTGAATGATGTGCTGATCAAAACAAAAGAGTAGAGAAAGACTAATTCTAATACATTTTCCTTGGCTTAAACGTTAAATTTCTGAGTCCGTTGACAAAGTGGGAAAATTATAAATTGTCTTTCTACTTTTTCAAGCGGTAAAAAAAATAAAATAAAATAAAATCTAAGTGTGCTGTAATATCAAGCACATTGTGTTTTCTTAACTCTAGCTCCGCCTTATTAGGAAAGAAGACTTTTCATAGTTTCCAGGTGTAAGTTACTTGTTATTTGTGCTTTCCAGTTCAATGATGAGTTTCAGCCTTTTCTTTTTTAGAGGGGCAGGGGGAGGAGTTTCACTCTTGTTGTCCAGGCTAGAGTGTAATTATGCAATCTCAGCTCACTGTAACCTCCACCTCCCAGGTTCAAATGATTCTCCCCCTGCCTCAGCCTCCTGAGTAGCTGGGATTACAGGCACCCACCACGTTGCCAAGCCAATTTTTGTATATTTAGTAGAGACGGGGTTTCACCATGTTGATCAGGCTGGTCTTGAATTTTTGACCTCAGGTGATCCACCTACCTCACCCTTTCAAAGTGCTGGGATTACAGGCATGAGCCACTGTGCCTGGCAGTTTTGGCCTTTTCTGTGTTTTATTTTTCCAGAAGCCTGAGAGACAATGCATAGTCATGTGCCATTTTAATTCAGAGCACAGCATACTAATTTAACATATGATTAATCACATGGAATCTATCATTTGTAAAAGGTGAGAGAGGCAAAGCAGTAGCCCTCAAAGATGTCCATGTCCTAATCTCCAGAACGTGTGATTATGATAGGTCACATAGCAAAGGGCAATTAGGTTGCAGAAGGAATTCAATTTGTTAGTCATTTTACCTTGAGTTGGGGAGATTGTATGAGATTGTCTAAATGAACCCAGTATAATCACAGGGGTCTTTATTAGTAGAAGAGGGAAGCAGAAGGATTAAAGTCAGAAAGAGATTTTAAGATGCTGTGTTGCTGGCAATGCAGATGGAGAAAAAAGCCAAAAGCCAAGGAATATAAGCAACACCAAGAAGGTGGAAAAGGCAAGAAAATAGATTCTCCCCTAAAGTCCCTGAAGGAATTAAGTTCTCAACACCTTAATTTAGCTTAGTAGGACCCATTTCAGATTTCTGACTCCCAGAACTTTAGAATAGTAAATTTTTGTACTTTTAAGCCTCTAAGTGTGTGGTAATTTGGTATAGCAGCCATAGGCAATTAATACAGGGCTAAAAATGTAACCAAAAGTACTTTTACAATCTAACTACAAGATAGAGATGCTTTCTCTAACTTTTAGCTAATGATTCTTAACTAAAGATAGAATGATAGCTGGCATGGTAACTCACACCTGTAATTCCAGCACTTCAGGAGGCCAAGGCAGGTGGATCACTTGAGGTCCTGAGTTCTTGATCAGCCTGGCCAACATGTTGAAACCCCATCTTTAATAAAAAAATATATTTTTATATATTTATATATATTTTAATATTTTTATATAAAATATATATATTCCATATCTATATATAGATATATATAGATATATATAATAATCAGCCAGGCACACATGCCTGTAATCCCAGCTACTTGCAAGGGCTGAGGCAGGAGAATTGCTTGAATCTGGGAAGCAGAGGATGCAGTGAGTAGAGATTATGCCACTGCACTCCAGCCTGTGAGATAGAGCAAAATTCCATTTCAAAAGGGAAAAAAAGAATAAGAATTAGATTTTCTTTCTCTTATTTTGCTGTCATCATCTTCGGTTATTGTAAAGACAGAGTGTTGGCTCTGTCATTCTCTTGAATTTTCTTGTTACCCTGTTAGATTTTTTTATATTACTAATGTGCCTAAACAGTGATCAGAGCTATGCCTACTCTGTTGATTTGCTGGGTCTTAGATACCAAAATTAATTTTACTCAAGCTGCTGTGCAATCATAGTTCTGAAAAACAGCTCACTTGTATTCACAATCATATATTTTAAAAACTGAAATATATATTTCCCACCCTATCTATAAAAGTTGGAGCAGAAACAATAGTTAAAACCTGCCAGGCACGGTTTGTTTTGCCTCTCTTGCAATGACTAATTTTGCCTTATTACAGATAAGAAACTAAAACAATAGAGCAAGATATGACTTCTTGGCAATTGGTTAAACTGGCATCTCAACCTAGGGAGTCTAGGTGCAATCTTTGCCCTTAGTGACTATAGCAAATTGATTACCTGTCAGGTGATATTTAAATGACATGTGAGCAACATCATCTGTTCAGTAAAAAAAATGTACAGTCCCCTGAACCCAGAGCAGATACTCAAGTTCTTTTCCAATGTCTGTCCCCACATCTCAGAGCTGGTACACTGACACTTAGGATATGAGATTTTGAATGATTGAAGTACACTGCTATGTTGCAATTTCACAAAACACAGGCATGTATTTAATGCTCATCTACCAGCCTCTATCTTCTGTAATATGCCAAGTTGTTCCAAAGCCTTCTTAGAAATGCTGGGTTCTCTTGTACTGTTCTTACTACCTGTACATTTCCCACTTCAGCTCTAAATCCTACATGTCATGGAAAACCACCAGCACAACATGCAAAAGAAAAAGAAATGGAAAGAAAATAATGAAAAAGAAAATGGATATTTCTATTTAAAGAAGTCTGGGGAATGTACTTTTTCTTTTTTTCAGAAAAAGTTTTGCTCTTGTTGCCCAGGCTGGAGTGCAATGTTGCAATCTCAGCTCACAGATAATGTATTTTCTTCTTGAAAGGTAAAATACACGTAGAAGAAAGCAATTTCTGACCCATGTGTCTTCTCTTGCCTATTTTCTCATCTGAGCAATTCATAGAGAATACAGAGAGCCCAGAGACAGAACATACCATAAGCTAAAGGAGAATGTATCATTAAAACTGTGTTCTGTTGTACAGCTGTCATACTCCAGAGCGGTCCATTGCTTCTGAGCAGAGCAACATGAACATTTCTCATGACTAATGAGGGACAGAATTTCCTTTTATTTATTTGCTTACCATTTCTGTTCATCAATGGATAGTTAACTGTGTCTTCATCTAGCAGGAGTATATCTAGTAGAAATATGTACCTAAGTCTGTTTCATACCTTTTACATTTCTCTGATGACTAGCCCATTTTGAAAGAATAAGACAGAAAATACTATATAGTTGCTCAGTAGTAATTCCTTCTATTTAGAAGGAAAAAGAAAAGTTTTTAACACATTACAATATTGCCTAATTTTCTGCTATTATTCACCATGTCATCCCTCAAACAGGTGGCTCCTCCGTGTAAGAAATGGTAGCAAATCAGCTATAACATAGCTTTAAAAATCTTTAATCCAGCCAGAAATATCTTCAAGGAAAATAGTCCCTTTCGGATAAGAGAATACTAGGATATGTCTTCACTAGAAGGGAATGATATTTGCAAAACATAACAGTTCTATTTCCTGATAATACATTTATAATGTTATAGGCAGCACTAAGGAGAAAGTGAGAAACATGCTGTAGAACTACAGATGGTATAAATAATGTATATGTTTTTGTTGACCTGTTATCCAGAAAGTCAATGCAAATTTGAGTATATTTATCAGAATACTGTAATTAGATGAATATCATCATCTGCCAATTTCCACTTTCCTATGAAATATATAGTAATTACAGTTCTCAAGTTTTAAGACTACTTCTTAAATCTGTAAGTTTTAACATCTTTCAAAATGTATATACTTTTTAAATATCCTAATAAAGGTTTTAAGGCAAATATTTAGAAATAGGTAAAAGGAGACTTTATTCCCATAACTTAAACACAAATAATATTCTCAATGATTCCAGAATTCTGATAATGATAAAATGAGTTTCTAAATAAGACACAAGCACTGACACTGGAAAAAATAGACCAGAGACCATTCATATCTTAAATTTCAAGAGATACATTGGTACTGAGAGGGCAAAAGAAAAGAAAACCCTGAAAGGTAATTTTAAACTTTATTTCTGATAAAGCAATGCAAAGCTCAAGGTAGTAAGCTAAGAATTTATTAAAAACAATTTAAGCTCTCCACTAATATCTGAAAAATCCACACAACAAAAGTACCAATATCCATCTACCTTAATAAAATGATCTAGAAAGGTTAACTATAAAAAAAATAGAGAAACAACTATTACTGGAGAAAGGAATCTATTAGGAATGTATTCTGTTAATGCAGAGTAATTGCAGTTTTTGCCGTTACCACAATTACTTTTGCACCAACCTAATAAGTTTTTACCAAATAAGAACTAACACATAAACAATAAACACCAAAATGGGATTAGAAAAAGTTAATATTCATTTATAACTTTAGAAAAAGCAGGATTCAACCAAAAATAGAATATTTTGTTAACACAATAAAGGATATTTTTGTAAAAACAACAATCAAACTATATGTATGTGGGAAAAGTTAATGGCCATATCATTAAGGTAACAAATTTTAGAAGAATGCTGACAGTTTAGTATTTCTGAAAGTGATAGCCAATGGAGTAAGACAAAAAATATATTTCAGATTTAGAAAGGAAAAACTAAATGTATTAGTTTGTTTTCACACCGCTATACGTAACTGCCTGAGACTGGATAATTTCGAAGGGAGAGAGATTTAATTGACTCACCGTTCTGAGTGGCTGGAGAGACCTCAGGAAACAATCATGGCAGAAGTTGAAGGGAAAGCAGAATACCTCCTTCACAGGGCTGCAGGAGGAAGCAAGAATGCAGGAGGAGCTACCAAACACTTATAAAGCCATCACATCTCGTGAAAACTCACTAACTATCCCGAGAACAGCACAGGGGAAACCGCTCCCAAGATTTAATTACCTTCACCTGGTTTCTCCCTTGACCACCCCCCAACCCTTGAAACTCAGCCAAACTATATCACCAAATTATCATTTAGTCAGAAAGAAATCAAAGAAATTAACTAAAAATATTTTTAAATAATTTAAAATAAAGTGAAACAAGGCAAAATAATAGCTAAATTTTTTTATAAATAATTTTATAAGCACTAGTGAATGAAGAAAACATTTTTCACATTTATGAAAGAAAAATGATTATGTATCTAGGAAATGATTATTTTTAGAGAATTTCATGTTGTTGGTTATAAAATATTATACACAAAATCAAAACACTTTCTAAATATTTGCAATAATTAAATATTAAACATTATGAGAGGAATTTCCAGGTAAATCACACAGCTTGAACATGCTTACTTCCATGCCCTGTCAAAATTTAAGAGTCAAAATTTAAGAGTTTATGGCATTAATTTACAAGGACAAAGGAAATGGGATTGGTGAGAGATGAGAGCAAAGAAAACGATAGTTTTAGAACCTGGAGAGCAGGTGGATCAGATAATAAAAAGATAAGTGCTCCTGGGAGGAGAAGCCAAGAAACAAGTCTTGAGGCTGTATGAGTTCAATCAGAAATGAGGCCTCAGGTGCCACTGAAGGTGAGATGGCAGGTGGAGATGATAATAGGTCTCATTGAATTTCTACTGATGGGAGGGAAGTAAAACCTGGAATTCCTGGCCTATCCTCCTATGTCTGACGATGTCTGACGAAGACTCTAATATGGAAAGGAAACTCAGAGAAAACAAAGTAGAGGCAAAGGTAAAGGAGGTAAGTAGAAGACATGTTCAAAAGAAATATGATTAATATCCTCAGAAACACTTATTTTAAAGAGCGATTGTACTCTTAAAGAAAAGGATAACATTTGAAAAGACTAATGGAGTTGGGCACAGTGGCTCAAGCCTCTAATCTAGCACTTTGGGACTTTGAGAGACCAAGGCAGTAGGATCACTTGAGGCCAGAAGTTCAAGACCAGCCCAGGCAAGATAGCACAACCCCATCCCATCTCTACAAAAAAATAAAAATTAACTTGGCATGGTGGCATGCACCCGTAGTCCCAGCTACTCTGGCTAAGACAGGAGGAGTGCTTGAGCCCAAAAATTGGGGGTTACAGTGAGCTCTGATGGCACCAATGCATTCCAGCCCAGGCAGTAGAGCAAACAATACTTATCTCTAAAACAAAATAAAAAGACTCACTGAGGACAGCTCTTACAAGGTAAAGAAAGAAAAAGCAGAAGGAAAAAAATATTATATGAATTATATTTCAAGAAGTCTATTAAACAGAACTTTTTAAAAAGAACAATAAAATGGAAGAAAGAGCGAAGAAAGAGCAGATAGCAATGGAAGTGGAAGAGAGAGAACTATGAGAAAGGAAGACACACTGAATACTCAGCCGATTTAATAAGGGAAAAGGAAAACTCACACCAAATTACCTCATCATAAAATTTCAGAATACCTAGAGGGGGAAATTTTCATGTTCTGAAACTTTTAGAAAGAAACAAAATGTCATTTGCATAGAAGTTATAATTAAAATACCATCATTTAATATTGTATTAACGTATTAATTAGCATCGTTAATATTGTACAGGTGTTTCCATTTAGGAAATATGAGGGAAGAATACGAAGGACTCTTTACAATTTTTGTAATTTCCTGTGGATCTATAATTATTTCAAAATAAAAAGTTTACAAGATTTCTTCAGACTCTGCAACAGCATCACTGGAAGCTGGAGTTCAACTAATTAACTTAGCAAGGCCTGCATATATCTGATGGAAAATGATTTCCAACACAGAACTCTATACTCAGCCAAACAGTTATTCAAGTGGGAAAAAAAATATGTTATCAGATGTGCAAAGTCTTAAACAGTTTTACTCCAAAGACCAATTTCTTATATTCCTGTAAGATGTTCCCTCACCGAATCACGGGAATAAAACTCGAATGAATAAGAGATGAAATTCAAGAAATATGATATCCAGATGAAAGAGAGGCTTAAGAAATCCTCACATTGATGATAAAAGGGCAGCCTGGGAACAAAGTATGGGAAAGCCAGAAAGCAAAGACCAAGTTGGGAGTGAAGGCTGCCAGAAGCAATGTCTCCGAAATAAGTAAATAAAATCAACATACTATATGATACATTTTAACTCATTGAAAAGAGATTTCTATTTCTGGTGAGAATCTGAGAATAAATTAATAATAATAGTTATATAAAAGAAAACAAGGCAAAAGAGAAATGAATCACTTAGCAACTCACAAAAAAATAAAAAGGTGACTAAGGAGAGCAATATACAATGGAGTCATCATTTTATCATCATTTATAAATAGTAATAGCAATGTCATAATATAAGCAGTGAATATTAATTTAACTAAAATGGGGTAGGTGGCATATATAAGAGAGTACAATAGGAATCTACAGATAAAATATGAAATTCAAAGTTCAAAAATAGCAATATGATTATATTTTTTAGAAATATAGAAATAAAAAGAAAAAAAGCTAAATGGTTTTCTCCAGAGTATAACAATCAGATTGGGGCCAACTGGAGCAAAGTGTTCTCATTTCTCATTTTAAGAACGATTTGACTCTCTAAATTATATTCATGAAATGCTTTGAATAATATTAGATTAAGTGAAAAATAAAATATGAAGAAACCTCTAGGTTCTCTTGACAGAAAGTGAGCAACACCTAATTCATCCACCCTCAACTTCCCATTTTAATAGCAGTGAAACCATGTTTTTTTAAAATTCAAAATTTCGGAGTCACTGGAAACTTAATTTATAAAAGCTACTAATTTTCACAAAGTCAGATGGTAATGGTATTAGTAAAATCTCAGAGGAACATCCTTGCGAGGGAAATGCAAGAAGAGAAGATGAGGAGAACTTGTGCATTTTGGACACAGATTCCTACTACTCATTAGAAAGAGAGAAGCCTCCAAGCAAGGAGCCGATTTCTCAGAGAATCATAGCTCTTGTAATACTCCCTTCCCCATCATTCTTCCCTTTAATAACTTTTTTGGTAACAATTCTGTAAATAATTTCCTGGTAAAAGGCACTTGAGCTAAAAGCCACTTACATGTGACAATCTGACTGACCTAAGAGGATGCATGAAATGGAACTCTTGAGAAATTACAGATTGGTTTGTGTTTAGGGGTTTGGTGTGTTTTTTGTGTTTTGTTTTGTTTTGTTTTGTTTTGTTAAAGAAAACTCACTGTTTTTAATAAGGAAAGAATCACAAAAACTTAGGAGTATTAAAAACAAAATTTATTTTTCACCAAAGTAAGTCTAAGAAGTAAAACCCCCAGAAATTCCTTCTTCTGCCTAAAATATCCAAATTAAATACTAGTAAAATAGTAGAATTCTGGCTAGGAATCCTACAGATGGAATAAAAACAGGAATCTTTTCTTCATGAGATGTTCAATGACCTTGTAAACAATTCCAATCACCCTCACACTTCCCCGATTCTCTCTGCTCCTCTCTGTTTTATTTTTTCCAGAACACTCAGCATCATCTGACATATTATGCATTAAACTTAAGTATATTCTATTATCTGTAAGCCCTCCCTAAAACTAAAATATAAATTCCATAAGGACAAACATTTCTCTTTGTTGTGTTTTCACTGATACATGGCCCAATGAATAGAATAATGGCTGGCACATAGTACACAATAACTCTTTGATGAGTGAATGAGTAAATTTTGACAGGTGCCATGTGGATAATGGAAAGGATCAAGGACAAACTATGCACTGGGTTTACTGAGATCAGGCCTGAAAAGAACTTTCCTTATATCAAAATAAACAGAAGAAAAAAAAGAAACATGAGGCCTAGAAAAAAACATAGGTTATAATCTAAAGGATACACTATGTGGTGGACATTTTTAAATTGTACTATATTTTTATTAGATAATGTATTCAAATTGGTCAAAATCGAGACCATAGAAAGAAACACAAACGGAAATCTTGTTTCCACCATTGTTCCTGTCTTCATCCTCCCCATTTCTCCCAGCTAATCCCTATTGGTAAGTACTTTCCTCATTTTCATTCCTGTGCTTCCTTTCACGGTTTCTTTATGCCAATATAAGCACACAGCAAGGTAAATTCTTATTTGTCCTTTATTTCAGAAGCATTTTCTAAAATTCATATGTTTTTCTTTTTCCTTTTTAAAATTTTTATTTTAGGTTTGTGGGGTAAATGTGAAGGTTTGTTACAAAAATAAACACATGTCATGGGGATCTGTTGTAGATATTATAGCATATTCCTGGTATTAAGCTCAGTAAGCAATAGTTATCTTTTCTGCTCCTCTCTTCCTCCCATCCTCCCCGCCTCAAGTAGACCTCAGTGTCTGTTGTTTCCTACTTTGTGTTCATGAGTTCTCATTATTTAGCTCCCACTTATGAGTGAGAACATGTGGTATTTAGTTCTCTGTTTCTGCATTAGTTTGCTAAGGATGATAGCCTTCAGTTCCATCCACATTCCCACAAAAGGCATGATCTCATTCTTTTTTATGGCTGCATAATATTCCATGGCACATTTGTAACATTTTCGTTATCCAGTCTGTCATTGATGGGCATTTAGGTTGATTCCATGTCTTTGCTATTATGACCAGTGCTGCTATGAACATTTGGGTGGATGTGTCTTTATGGTAGAATGCTTTATATTTTTTGGGGTACATACCCAGTAATGGGATTGGTGGATCAAATGGTAGTTCTGATTTTAGCTCATTGAGGAATCACCGTACTGCTTTAATAATGATTGCACTAATTTATACCCCCACCAACAGTGCATAAGAGTTCCCTTTTCTCTGCAACCTCATGAGCATTGGTTATTTTTTGACTTTTTGTAATAGCCATTCTGACTGGTTTGAGATGGTATCTTATTGTGGTTTGACTTGCAATTCTCTAATTATCAGTGATATCGAGCTTTTTTCTATGCTTCTTGACCCTCATGTATGTCTTCTTTTAAGAATTATCTGTTCATGTCCTTTACCCACTTTTTAATGGGGTTGTTTTTCTCTTGTAAATTTGTTTAAATTCCTTATAAATACTGGATATTAGACCTTTGTCAGATGCATAATTATCAAATATTTTCTCCTATTCCATAGGCTATGTATTCTGTTGATATTTTGCTGTACAGAATCTCTTGCATTTAATAGATCCCATTTGTCAATTTTCCCTTTTGTTGCAATTGCTTTTGGTGTCTTTTTCATGAGCTCTTTGCCTGTTTCTATGCCATGGATGGTATTGCCTAGGTTGTTTTCCAGGGTTTTTACAGTTTCAGGTTTTACATGAAAGTCTTTAGTCCATCTTGAGTTGATTTGTGGATACATTGTAAGAAAGGGGTCCAGCTTCAATCTTCTGCATATGGCTAGTCAATTATCTCAGTATCATTTATTGAACAGGGAGTATTTTCCTCTTTGCTTGTTTTACTCACCTTTGTCAAAGATCAGATGGTCATAGATGTGTGCTGTTATTTCTGGGCTCTCTATTCAACTGGTCTATGTTCCTGTTTTTGTGCCAGTGCCATGCTGTTTTGGTCACTATAGCCTTGTAGTATAGTTTGAAGTCAGGTAATGTGATTCTTCCAGCTTTGATCTTTTTGCTTAGGACTGCCTTGGCTATTTGGGATCTTTTGGGGATTCATAATTTTTTAAATAATTTTTTTCTAGTTTTGTGAAGAATGTTGTTGGTAGTTTGATAAGAATAGCATTGAATCTGTAAATTGCTTTGAGCGGTAAAGCCATTTTAATCATATTGATTCTTTCTATCCGTGAGCATAGGATGTTTTCCATTTGTTTGTGTCACCTATGATTTCTTTGATCAATGTTTTGTAATTGTCAGTGTGGATATCTTTCACCTCCCTGGTTAGCTGTATTGCTGAGTGTTTTGTTGTTGGTGGTGTTGTATTGTGGCACTTGTGAATGGTGCCTTTCTGATTTAGCTCTCAGTTTGGTTATTGGTGGTGTATAGGAATGCTAATGATTTTCATGCATTGATTTTGTATTCTGCAGATTTGCTGGAGTTGTTTATTAGCTGAAGGAGCTTTTTCTAGATATAGAATTGTTGTTTGCAAACAGATAGTTTGACTTCCTCTCTTCCTACTTGAATGCCTTTATTTCTTTCTCTTGCTTGATTGCTCTGGGCATGACTTCCCATACTACGTTGAATAGAAGCAGTGAGAGAGGCCATCTGTCTTGCGCTGGTTTTCAATGGGAATGCTTCTAGCTTATGCACATTCAGTATGATATTGGCTATGGGTTTGTCATAGATCATAGACGGCTCTTATTATTGTGAGGTATGTTCCTTCAGTATCTACTTTACTGAGTTTTTAACATGAAGGGATGATGGATTTTATCAAAAGTCTTTTATGTATCTATTGAGATAATCTTGTGGCTTTGTCTTTAGTTCTCTTTATGTGATGAATCACACTTATTGATTTTCGCATTTTGAACTAACCTTGCATCCCAGGGATGAAGCCTTCTTGATTATGGTGGATTTGATGGGCTGCTGGATTTGGTTTGCAAGTATTTTGTTGAGGATTTTTGCTTTGGTGTTCATCAAAAATATCGGCCTGAAGTTTTCTATTTTTTTGTTGTATCTCTGTCAGGTTTTGGCATCAAGATGATGCTAGCCTCACAAAATGAGTTGGGGAAAAGTCCCTCTTCTTCAATTTTTTGGAATAGTTTTTGTAGGAATGGTACCAACTCTTCTTTGTACATCTGACAGAATTTAGCTGTGATTCCCTCAGATCCTGGACTTTTTTGACTGGTTGGCTATTTATTACTGATTCAATTTCAGAGCTTGTTATTGGTCTGTTCAGGGAATTGGTTTTTTCCTAGCTCAGTCTGGGGAGGGTGTATATGTTCAGGAATTTATCCATCTCTTCTAAGTTTTCTAGTTGGTGTGTGTAGAGGTGTTTGTAGTAGTTTCTGATGGTGGTTTCTATTTATGTGCAGTCAGTAGCAGCATTCCCTTCATCATTTCTAATGTGTTTATGGATCTTCTATCTTTTCATCTTAATTAGTCTAGCTAGTGGCTTATATATTTTATTAATTTTTTCAAAAAAACAACTCCTGGATTCATTGATCTTTTAAATGCTTTTTCGTGTCTTAATTTCCTTCAATTCAGCTCTGATTTTTGTTATTTCTTGTCATCTGCTAGCTTTGGGGTTGATTTGTTCCTGCTTCTCTAATTCTTTCAGTTGTGAAGTTAGGTTGTTAATTTGAGATCTTTAAAACTTTGATGTAGGATTTAGTGCTACGAATTTTCCTGTTAGCACTTCCTTTGCTGTGTCAGAGATTCTGGTATGTTGTATCTTTGTCTCATTATTTTCAATGAAGTTCTTGATTTTTGTTTTAATTTCATTATTTACCCAAAGGTCATTCAGGAGCATGTTGTGTAATTTCTAAGAAGTTGTAAGGTTTTTAGCCATTTCCATTGTGTTGACTTCTATTTTTATTGCGCTGTGGTCCAAGAATGTATTTAGTATGGTTTCAGTTCTTTAACAATTGTTAAAAGATTTTATTATGCCTAATTTTGTGGTAAATTTTAGATTATGTGCCATGTGGCAATGTGAACGTATATTCTGTTGTTTTGGGGTGAAGACATCTGTAAAAGTCTATCATATCTACTTGGTCCAATGCTGAATTTAGGTTCTGAATATCCTTGTTAATTTTCTGCCTCAATGATCTGTCTAATACTGTCAGTGGAGTATTGAAGTCTTCCACTGTTTTTGTGTGGGAGTCTATGTCTCTAGATTTTTAAGAACTTGCTTTATGAATCTTGATGCTCCTGTGTTGGGTGCACATATATTTAAGATAATTTGTTCTTCTAGTTGAATTGAACCCTTTGCCATTATGTAATGCCCTTGTTTTCTACTTGCTTGGTAGATTTTTCTCCATCCCTTTATTTTGAGCTTATGAGTGTCATTACTTGTGAGATGGGTTACTTGAAAATAGCATAACATTGGGTGTTGCTTTTTTATCCAGTTTGCCACTCTATGGCTTTT
>PVKV010013590.1:0-23527 GCA_004027835.1 Alouatta palliata
ATGGCGCGATCTCGGCTCACCGCAACCTCCGCCTCCTGGGTTCAAGCAATTCTCCTGCCTCAGCCTCCCAAGTAGCTGGGACTACAGGCGTGCGCCACCACGCCCAGCTAATTTTTGTATTTTTAGTAGAGACGGGGTTTCACCATGTTGACCAGGATGGTCTCGATCTCTTGACCTCGTGATCCACCCGCCTCGGCCTTATATCTTTTATGACTCAAGCTAATATGGTTCATTCTTTCCTCCAGCTTGTTAAACATGGGATACAGTTATAATAACTGTTTTAATAACTTTTTCTTATTTTATTTTATTATTCTTTTAATAGAGATGGGGTCTCGCTATGTTGTCTGTGCTAGTCTCAAACTCCTGGCCTCAAACAATCCAACCATCTCTGCCTCCCGAAGTGCTAGGATTATAGGCATGAGCCACTGTGCCCAGCCAATAACTTTTTCTTCTAATCCTATTATCTGGTCTTGCTTTTAAGCTTTATTAGGCAGGAGGAAGAGCAACATTGGATTTAGAACTAATTTTATGCCACTACTGTGGCAAAATCCTTTTGAGTACTCTACCCAGTATCCCTGTGAAGTATGAGATTTTCCACTGTGGCTGATGAGAATGAGCAGAATTTCCACTGTGAGGGATGTATTGATGTTTGCTGTTTGACATATGAATATCCAGTTTTTGCAGTACCATTTGTTGAAGACTCTTCTTTCTCTTTTGAATTGTCTTTTCACCTTTGTTGAAAATCAACTGACCATATATGTATGGGTTCTACTGTTTCCTACAGGCATCAGTGAATGGTTGGTGCTAAGGCAGCTCCTTCATTCTCCCTGTAGTGATTTACAGATTCCAGAGTGTTTTTACATTGGGCAGAAATTGTTAGCAATGCAGAGCAGGGTCCTGAACCCATTGAAACATGGGATAGTGAATACATCCTGAGAACCATGGGGACCAATCTGGCTTTCACCTTATGTGTTTGAGAGGCCCAGGCCAGCTGTGGTCTGCTCTCTGCTGCCATCTTTCTGCATCCTCTTGTGTGTTGCCTTGTGTCCACCTGAAGCTATTGAGGGACACTTTCCTTTTTTTTTTAATTTTTTATTTCTTGAAGTCTCACTCTGTCATCCAGGTTGGAGTGCAATGGTGTGATCTCAGCTCACTGCAGCCTCCACCTCCCAAGTAGCTGGATTTACAGGCATGTGCCACCACACCTGGCTAATTTTCAACAGGAGGGACACTTTAAAAAGGAAGGTTTTAGCCTGGCATGGTAGCTCATGCCTGTCATCCCAGCACTTTGGGAGGCCAAGACGGGCAGATCACCTGAGGTCAGGAATTTGAGACCAGCCTGGACAACGTGGTGAAACCCCATCTCTACTAAAAATACAAAAATTAGCCAGACCGTGGTGGCACATGTCTGTAATCCCAGCTACTCGGGAGGCTGAAGCAGGAGAATCACTTAAACCTGGGAGGCAGAAGTTGCAGTGAGCCAAGATCACACCACTGCATTCTGGCCTGGGCATGGGTCACATTCAGGAACAGAGTGTCAAGAGAAGTAAGCAAGTCACAGAAGAATATATGATTAAGATTTCGTTTATATAGAAACAAAAACAGACAAAGCTAAGTAATACACAGTTTACAGATACATTCAAGTGTGGTAAAACCATCCAGAATTTAGGATGCTGTTCCCCCTGGGTGGAAGAGAAGGGCTCTCAGTGAGGAAGGTCATCCAGGGGGCTTCAGTGGTGCCAGTAATACTCAATTTCTTAGGCTCAGTGGTGAGTGCATAGGCATCTGGGTTTTGTTGTTGTTGCTTTAGTTTTTTTTTTTCTCTAAACCCTATGTGCACATTTCGCATACTTTTACAGACACAGGATGAAAATCATCTAGCCGTTGCATCATACATTTCCCCAACAGTGATAAATGTTCCCTCTTCACATAGACTGGGCTGCTGGAATATCCTTATTTATGCAGCCAGTTTTCTGAAAGAGGAAAAGCCAAATTCTTCATTGGTGTTTGCTTGGTATCTTGGTTTACTCCGAGGGCTCATCCCTCCTTTGTTGGACTTCCAGGGATGCAGACCTCAATCAAAGGCAGCACCAAACTGCAGTCCTCCTGGTTTTGGGGCAGTAATGGGAAACTTCCTCTTATCCTGGGTTTTCATACGTCTAGAATGGAGAAGGAAGGACAGAACTCATCCACTAAGGACACTAAGGATGGCACAAAGAGTCAGGGAGATCTTCTCAGGAGTTGGCTGCCCTGACCCCCATGAACCCCTGCAAAGGCATGGCCCTCAGACCATAGTCTTGACAGTCAAGAGTCCAGAGCAGATACCAGAAGGGTTATCGCATCAAGTGGATTAGGTTCTCAAGACCAGAGCACTGGTACTGGGTCGCTCAGTAAGTCACTTCACTTATCTCATGTGTGCTCTGAGAATAATGACAGAGTTATGCTCACAGAGCCAGGCTGAGGGGCAACTGCAGTCACAGGACAGTATTGAAATCAGATGCTGTGTACTGAGACCTTGCCTTCAGCCATGCCCCATAATGAGTGCTTTTCCAGCACTATCTTATGAATTTGTCTTCCTCTTTTCCATTTTGTTTTGAGGCTTCAGAGTCTAGTGGGAGAGGAAATGCTAGAGATGACCTCCCTCATCCACCTCTTTCCCATCTTCCTAGTGAGTAGATGGAATGTGCCAGCTTCTCCAATCTGTGCTTTTTTCTGGAAGCTTTGAAAGGATATTGAGATTTGTGCAGGAGGCCTTTTGAGTGGGACTGGACTTGTTACTGAAATCAGGTTCACTTCAGAGGTACACAGGTGGAGGGGTACCCAGGACAGGGAAGGGTGCGGGTACTAAACACTCACCAGTAGGAGCAGTTCTACCTCATGACACCTGTAGAGCCCTCTTATCTCTGGAAACAGTAAGTAGAGTCATCTGGTGGCAGGAGTTGGTATGGTTGTGGTTTTAGGAGAGTGTTGAAGGTCTGGGATGAGCTCTGTGGGCTGGTAGAAGGAGTTGGGAGACAGCAGTGAATGAGCTATGGGGCAGCACTGTGGCCTGTGTGGTTGAGGGAGCAGAGAAGGCACATCATCAGATTCACCACAGCTGGGCTTTTGGACAGGGGAGAATTGAAAGGAAAAAGGAGAGAACAGAAGGCACCAGCGTGGTACAGCATCTTTGGCATCAGACAAACCTGTGTTCTGTATGTGGCTCCACCACCACGTATAGAAGTAATGCTTGATCTGGGGGGAAATCTCTCTAAGCTTAAGTTTTCTCATCTGTCCTATGAGAAAAAACAATACCACCTCTTAAAATTGTGAAAACAGAAACCTATAATTTATGACATGGGTGGCGCTTAGTAAGTACTGTGTGAAACCTGTTCCCATTCCTTTCTTTTAACAGAACAGAGATTTAAAGGTAAGTCCTGTCCCAGGGGATCTGCCTGTCTTCCTATGGGACAGCTAAAAGGGGGATGTGGTGCCGGTGTCAGGGAGTAGCTGCTGGGCTGGAGATTTCAGAAGTCATGATATTCTGGGTGCAACTTTACTGCTCTAAGAAGGAATGGGTGTGTTGGCATTGGAAGGGAAGACTGAGCACATTCAGAGCAATTTGAAATATGGCATGGTCAGGAGGGCAGTGGGTGTGAGCAGCAGAGGGAGGGGCTTGTGTCTCTAGGGGAATGAAAGTATCATGCCTAGGTGGCAGGAGAATGGCCTGGGAGCAGCATGGAGGGACCTTGGGGTTGGTACAGGATGAAATAGAGGCATGAGTAGAAAGGCCCTTCCTTTCCAGAGGGCCTCAGGGAAAGGCAGTGTGCACGGAAAACCAGGCTACTTATTGGAGGGTAGAGGTTTCCGCAGCTTGAGCCTGGATAGTCGCTGGCTGTGGCTGCCCCAGATAGTAAGATTGGCATGTCCCTCTGACTGGGCATCTGGTTCTTCCATGAGAGGCAGGTGCCAGTTCTTCTTGTACCTAAAAACTGCCTCCTTCTCCCTTCCCTTCTCCCATCCCCTGTGAACACATACTAACTAGGCCTCTCCCTTCCTTCTGAAACCTGACCTCCTCAGGAAGCCTTCAAAGTTTGCAGTCTCCAGATTCCTCACCCAGGATGCAAAGGCAGCCCTCAGACTTCTGGCCTTTGGTATTCTTGCCATTCCAACCTCCAGAGCTTTGCACTGCTTTTCTGGAGCTACAACTCAAGGAATCAGTCCCACTTATTTGTCTCTGGGCCTTTACCTTGACAGTGAGGTCTCAATGACAATAAACTCAACCCTGTGCCTTGAGCTTTAAGAGCTACTTTATCTCCTCTCTGTATACGGAAACATGGAAAGAAAAGCTGTTACAGGAATAGAAGATTCAGCTTGGACGGGCCCCAGAGAGCAGCTTCACCTAGGAGTCTTATGAGTGCTCTGGATGCTGCTCTTGTGTCTCCAAAGCAAGCACAGGCCCTGCATTAATCTTTGTCATCTTAGTTGTCCAACTTTTCCATGGTCTGCTCCCTAGGGCCTATATTGAGCTGCTCTATATGACCTTGACCATCCAGGAAACAACAGCTTTCTTTAGACCTGAATCCTTGTTCCGAGGAACTCACATCCATGTTCACCTGCCACCCATCTTGCTTTTGTGAACCACAGAAGAGCAGGCCACCAGAGTCTGTAGAACCTCCTCGTTACTTAACTCAGATGTTCCGTTGCTGAGCATAGGGATCTTAAGTTCCCTTCACCAGTCTTCAGCTGAGACCCTAGTAGTGCTCCTTCTTGGGCCCTAAGTGAGGGACGTGGTCTCTTCAGGGCTGAACCAGCTTCTGGCAAAGTAGAAGAAAGGAAAATCTGTAAATTCAGTAATGGAGCACATATACCCAAAGTCTTTTAGTGTGTTTCCCTGGAAGATACCCATAAGAGAATGTGAATTTTGCTTCTCCCCATTAGCTGATAGTTTATTCACTCGTTTTTCTAATTCTTATGCAAAGACTGCATCTGATGTCTCATTTCCCTCTGAGGCCCTAGGAGGTTACTTTGGCTTCCTCAGAGCACAGAGCTCAGCATACAAATCACGTAACATAATTGCTGTTACTGGCCTCTAGTTACCTCTCTGCTGTGCAAGAGGACATTGGAATCTCACCTCCAGCATCCAGCTGTGCTGGTCTGACCAACTCTCTTTTCCTTCCAGGGAATGTTCATTTCTTCTCTAGTGGCCTTCTGTTTTCTCACTGTCGTCATGGAAGTATCATCATTTCCAAGGATCACATGAATTCCATTTCCTTCTATGATGGGGTAGGTGTTTTACTAGTCAGTGGCTTTTTTGGTTGGAAAGTTGCTCATACTTTTGAGGGGAAAACCAAATAACTCCTGTCTCCCCTCCACTACCACAGATCAGTATATCAAGAACCAGCACTGCCACTGAGGCAGGCAGGGAGGGAGGTCATGGAGAGGCCTGGGTACTCTCAGAACACTTATGAGCCTTGTCAGCCTCACTGCTCTGTAAAGGGCTTACCTAAAAAGAGCTCCCCATGCCCAATTTATTCAACCTAAAGAGGACTAGAAAGCAGGCTGAGAAGGCCTCCAGTGGCCCCTCTCGCGTGACCTCCAGGCCCAGGGACCCAAGGCTCACCCACTGAAAAATCAGAAAGGAGCTGCATCCTGTGGTATTGACAAGGCTCCACGTATGCATTAGCGTGGACAGGATTGTAAGTGAGCCAGAGAGGGAGAGAAGTGGCTCACTTCCCCATGAGAGTTTAGCCCCACCTCCCTCACACACCCAGACTTCTTCTCCAGCTCCATAAAATTCCACCCTCCTAGAACAATCCTCTAAGTTCACCAGTCTGCACCAACACTTCCCCTTCACCTTAAGGGGAGGAGGGTAGCAACGCGTTTCCCCTAGCCTTTACCTCTGGCCAGGGCATAGCTTGTCTCAGTGTAGCACCAGATTAGAGGGTAGGTGCTCCACTCTGCCCGGTCTCAGCCTCAAAACCAGTCTGTCTGGGAGCTAGGGCAGAGACTATGTGAGGTATTTTGGTCAGATGGCTCAGAAAACAAATTGTGTGGCTGCAGGCTCTATTTTCTTCCATATAGAGCCTGCGGCCTTAAAGACTGTTCAGAAATATAGGCAGACCACCTGGACACATTGGATGGCTCTATTACATTAAAGCTTTACTGTTAGGTTAAAGAGTCTTCCAACATCAAGGAAGAAAGGATACATCATGAAAACCACAGTACTGGGATGATAAGTTAGCTAATTTAGACAAAAAATAGACTTAACCTCTACCAAAAGCAAAATGAACTTCTGATGGATTAAAATTAAATTTCTTTAAATTTCACAAATAGAAAGAATATAAAAATGAATATTTATGAAGCCTGTAGGGGTTGTAACACTTTCTAAGCTTAGAAACAATACAAGAAATTCTAAAGGAAAAGATTTTCAAATTTGATCAGTTAATGATTTTTAAAAATTTTTTGCTGATAATTTAAACTTATTGAAGTATACTGCAAATACAACTAACTGTATCCATTTAAAGCTTTGGCAGATGTATATATTCATGAAACCACCTTTACAATCAAACCGAAATGTTTCCTCATGCCCTTTTATAGTTCATCTTTCCCTCCACTCCTGGGTTCAGACAACCACTGATTAGCTTTTGTCACTGAATATTAGTTTGCATTTTCTAAAATGTTATATAAATGAACATCATCCATTCTGTACCCTTTGAGTCTGGCATTTTCCACTCAGCATAGTGATTTTTAGATGCATCCATGCTGTGTATGTTAATAGCAGAGTTCTCTTTATTACTAAATAGTATTCTATTGTATGGATATAGCATAAAATTTATCAGACTAATTTGTAATACAAAATCCTTTAAAATGTATTTCGGGATGGGGAGGGGTTGATCAATAGATACAAAGTTAGAGAAGATAAGTAAGTTCTAGTGTTCTGTTGCACAGTAGGGTGCCTGCAATCAACAGTAAAGTGTTGTAGATCTCAAAATAGCTAGAAGAGAAAGAGAAGATTCTGAATGATAAATGTTTGTCGTGATGGATTTCTCATTACCCAGATTTGATCATTACATGATGTATACGTGTATTGAAACAACACATTATACCCCATAAATATGTGCATATGTGTCAATAAAAAAATAATTCTTTATAGCCAGGGGCAATGGCTTATGCCTGTAATCCCAGCACTTTGGGAGGCTGGGGCAGGTGGATCACCTGAGGTCAGGAGTTCAAGACCAGCCTGGCCAACATTGTGAAACCCCATCTCTACTAAAAATATGAAAATTAACTGGGCATGGTGGCTCATTCCTGTAGTCCCAGCTACTCAAGAGGCTGAGGCAGGAGAATTGCATGAACCTGGGAGGCAGAGGTGCAGTAAGCCAAGACTGTGCCACTGCACTCCATCCTGGGCTATGGAGTGAGACTGTCTCAAAAATATATATAATAATAATAATAATAATAATAATTTTTTTAAAGTATTTCAGACTGTGTGTGGTAGCTCACATCTGTAATCCCAGCACTGTGAGAGGCTGAGGTGGGTAGGTCATGAGGTCAAGAGATCAAGACCATCCTGGCCAACATGGTGAAACCTCATCTCTACTAAAAATGCAAAAATTAGCTGGGCATGGTGGCACATGCCTGTAGTCCCAGCTACTCGGGAGGCTGAGGCAGGAGAATCACTTGAACCCGGGAGGCAGAGGTTGCAGTGGGCCAAGATTGCACCTGCACTCCTGCCTGGCAACAGAGCAAGACTCTGTCTCAAAAAAAAAAAAAAAAAGTATTTCAAAAGGCAAATTTTAAAAACTGGGAAAAACATTTTTGGTGATTTAAACAAATGAGTTAATATATTTTTTTTCTACAAAGAGTTGTATCTTTATTAACATGTAAACACTGAGTCCCAGGTCAGAGGTATTTAAAGTTTATGAGGCTACTTAACAGATAGAAGAAATTGCATCAGAAACAGCCTCTTGCTATCATATGTAACAGTAAATTAGCATTTACTGTTAACTAATGTACTGTTAAAGTATACTAATTTGTGCTAAGGAATAAATGCTAAAAAACTGTTGGCAGAGGAGAACACCACACGTGGTGGCACACGCCTGTAGTCCCAGCTACTCGGGAGGCTGAGGTAGGAGAATCCTCGAATCTAGGAGGCGGAGGTTGCAGTGAGCTAAGATCACGCCACTGCACTCCAGCCTGGGCACTAGAGCGAGAGACTATCTGAAACAAAAAGAAAGAAAGAAAACAATTCCAGGGGTGGATTCAGTGGCTCAAGCCTGTAATGCCAGCATGTTGGGAGGCCAAGGCAGGCGGATCACTTGCGTCTGGGAGTTTGAGACCAGCCTCGGCAATGTGGTGAAACTCTGTCTCTACAGAAAAATTATTACTATTGTTATTTTATTTTAGATGCAGTCTCGCTCTGTTGCCCAGTCTGGAGTGTGCGGCCTCAAAATTTTTTTAAATTACTGGGGCATGGTGGCACGTGCCTATAGTCCTAAGCTACTTGACAAGTGAAGTGGGAGGATCGCCTGAGCCCAAGAGGCAGAGGTTGCTGTGAGCTGTGATCATGCCACAGTGTGCTCCAGCCTGAGCAACAGAGTGAGACTCTGTCTCAAAAAAAAAAAAAAAAAACAATTCAATTTACAATAGAATCAAAAAGAGTAAAGTACTAAGGAATAAATTTAACCAAGAAAGTGCGAGACTTGTTCACTGAAAACTGTAAAATATTGCAGAAAAATTAGACAGCCTAAATGAATGGAAAAAAATCCATGTTCATGAATCAGAAGACTTAATATTCAGACAGTACTTCCCAGTGCGATCTACAGATTCAGTGCAGTTTGTATTAAAATCCCAATGGCATTTTTTGCAGATAGAAAAAATGGCCAGGCGGTGTGGCTTACGCCTATAATCCCAGCATTTTGAGACTTCACTTGAGGTCAGGAATTTGAGATCAACCTGGCTAGCATGGCAAAACCCCATCTCTACTAATAATACAAAAATTAACTGTGCGTGGTGGCACATGCCTGTAATCCCAGCTACTTAGAAGGTTGAGACACGAGAATTGCTTGAACCTGGGAGGCAGAGGTTGCAGTGAGCTGAGATTGTGCCACTGCACTCCAGCCTGGGTGACTGAGTGAAACTATGTCTCAAAAAAAAAGAAAAAAGAAATAGGAAAACCCATCCTAAAGTTAATATAGAACATATAGAATCTCAAGGGACCCTGATTGTTCAAAACAATCTTGAAAAAGAAAATAAAGTTGTAACACATACGTTTTCTTATTTCAAAACTCACTACGAAGCTACAGTGTGGTACCAGCAAAAGGGCCAGTAGAATAGACCCACGTAGAGCCCAGAAATAAACTTTTCCATCAAATAATTTTTGACAAGGATGCCAGAACCATTCAGTGTCAGAAGGACAGTTTTTTTAACAAATGGTCTGAGAAGCCAGTCCCGGTGGCTTAGGCCTGTAATCTGAGCACTTTGGGAGGCTGAGGAGGGCAGATCACTTGTGGCTAGGAGTTCAAGACCAACCTGGCCAACATGGCAAAACCCCGTCTCTACTAAAAATACAAAAATTAGCTGGGTGTGGTGGTGGGCACCTGTAATCCCAGCTTACTTGGGAGGCTGAGGCATGAGAATCACTTGAACCCAGGAGGCGGAGGCCAGTCAGCTAAGATGGAGCCACTGCACTCCAGCCTGGGGACAGGTCCCCTGAGTGGGACCCTGTCTCAAAAAAAAAAAAAAAAGTGATGCTGGGAAAACTAGATATCCATTTGCAAAAGAATGAAGTTTGACTCTTACTTTATACCCTGTACAAAAAGTTAACTGAAAATGGAACAAAAACATAAACATTAAGAGCTAAAACAAGATGTAATCCCAGCACTTTGTGAGGCTGAGGCAGGCAGATAACGAAGTCAGGAGTTTGAGACCAGCCTGGCCAACATAGTGAAACCCCGTCTGTACTAAAAATACAAACATTAGCTGGGCATGGTGTCACGTGCCTGTAGTCCCAGCTACTTGGGAGGCTAAGGCAGGAGAATTGCCTGATCCTAGGAGGCAGCAAGCCGAGATCACACCATTGCACTCCAGCCTGGGTGACAGAGTGAGACTTTATCTCCAAAAAAAAAGAGCTAAATCAATGAAACTCTTTGAAGAAAACGCAGGGGAAAATCTTTATGACATTGGATTTGGCAATGATTTCTTGGATGTGATACCAAAAGCACAGACAGCAAATGAAAAAATACTAAATTGGACTTCATCAACATGTAAAACTTCTATGTATTAAAGGACATTATCCAGAGAGTGAAAAGACAATCCTCAGAATGGAAGAAAATACTCAAAAATCATTATCTGATAAGGGATTAATATCGTAGAAGGAATTTTGAGATGACATTTTCAGTTTAGGGAGAAAAATCCAGGCTAGGGGTGGTGGCTCACCTTTGTAATCCCAACATTTGGGGAGGCCAAGGTGGGAGGATCACTTGAGACCAGGAGTTTGAGACCAGCCTGGGCAACATAGGGAGACCTTGTCTCTACAAAAAGTTTTAAAAAATTAGGCAGGCATGGTGGCATGTGTCTGTAGTCTCAGCTACCTGGGGAACTGAGGTAGAAGGATTGCTTGAGCCCGGGAGTTCAAGGCTGCAGTGAGCCATCACACTCTAGCCTGGTTGACAGAGCAAGACCCTGTCTCAAAAAAAAAAAAAAAAAAAAAAAAAAAAAATCCGCCAGGTACAGTGGCTCACACCTATAATCCTAGCACTTTGGAAGGCTGAGGCAGGTGGATTATGAGGTCCAGAGATTGAGACCAGCCTGGCCAACATAGTAAACCCTGTCTGCACTAAATATACAAAAATTAGCCGGGCATGGTGGCACACGCCTGTAGTCCCAGATACTCTGGAGGCTGAGGCAGGAAAATCACTTGAACCTCGGAGATGGAGGTTGTGGTGAGTCGAGATCACACCACTGCACTCCAGCCTGGGCAACAGAGTGAGACTGTGTCTCAAAAACAACAACAAAAATCCTGTACTTCCTGTATCTCCTATAAGTAAATATTGGAAAGCACATTTATACTGAACTCCTCTGAACTACATAGTGTGACAATAATTGCACTGAAATTGATCCTGTGTGTTCCGGCAGTAGTTGTGAGTGCTGTAATTGTGCAGATGTCCTTCTGGCTGATGCTCCCTCCTTTTCTCTTTAGGATTCCACCAGTATTGTTGCTGCTCTTCTCATAGACTTCAAGAGCTCATTGCTTCCTCACCTCCCAGTTTATTTCCATGGATCAAGCAATTTTCTGATGATCGCCCTTTCCCCCAAATCGAAGATATACCAAGCATTTTACTCAGAGGTAACATCAGTCATTATTCAGTAATACTGCTGCTATTTTTTTTTTCCCATAGTAATTTAAATGGTAAGGCAGTGGGACTAACAGTGAAGTGATGAGAGGGAGAGTTAGGAGTGCTGGCTGGTGTGGAATGACTGCTTCAAATCCCTTCAGGTTCTGAAGTGGTGCTGTTGGCAGTGAGGGGTGAGAGCCTAAATAAACTGAACAAAAGGCTTTTTAGTCTTTAAGAAAAATCTACTTTGTCCTTTTTAAATCCTAATTAGACTTATCTCCTATTTAGCTACTTTATTGAATTGTTGGGCCCTACCTACTGAATTAGTGTTCCCTTTGCCACCCTCTACTCTCATTCCCCATGGGTCACAGCCCCTGCCCTTGCGAATGGTACCACCTGGCAGGCTGTACATTATAGGTGCTCAGACAGACTGCACAAGTGAGAGCTTACAAGAATGATACAACCCACTGAGAGACCAAGCAATAGCCAAAGTCAGACTGATGGCCAGCCTCATGATTGTGAGAATTCTTGGAAAGATGTGATTGCAGCAGCTTGTGCAGGGACAGTGTTCCTCTCTCAGATCAGATTTGCAGACCATAGAGGATGCAAGAGTTGACCTTGGCTATAGAATAGCTTCTCAGCCCGGTTTGTGTTTCCCACCTTTGCTGGACCTTCTTACCTCCTTGTGCTTGTCCTTTCAATCTGGGAAAGTAAAGACAACCCTTTAGATTCTCTTCGGCCATCCCTCTGCCTCTAGCCAGGAGTTACTTGAACCACTCCTGTCTGTCTCCCTAGAGGAAAACATGCCTCTGCGGCCAGCACAGTGTTACCCGACCCCCCTTTCTCTGCGCTTCCTGACCTCCGAAGGAACAGAATCCCTGGGGGAGGAACCCAAAAAGACATTCTGGGTTTAAAAAATACAGAACAAAATTGCTTCAGGCCTCTATTTTCACTGACAGTCTAGATTTTCAACAGCTATCAAATCCCCACGGGTTCCATATCCTGTTGTTGGGTTGAAAGTGTTCTTTGCTCAAATTCTGTTTTGTTTAGGTCTTCTCCCTCTGGCAACAGCAGGATAACTCAGGGCTCTCTTTAAAAGTGATCCAGGAAGATGGATTATCTATGGAACAAAAGAGATTGTAAGTGGCTGCTTCAGTGTTTGTGCTTGTTTCCCTAGGCTTTGTGGGTGTGCTCTCTCTGCAGGATACCTAGCATTATGTAACACAGGGGTCTTGGCTTCTGAAAGGGTCAATGCAGACATTTCAATGCTGCCAAGTTGCAGGTAGCCAGTGCCCCTGGGGGAACAGAAAGCAAGAGAGGGCCACATGCATTGCTTCATGCTTGTAATCCCAACACTGGGAGGCTGAGGCAGATGGATGGCTTGAGCACAGGAGTTCAAGACCAGCCTGCCTGGGCAACACAGTGACTCCCCACCCCTACAGAACATAAAAAAATTAGCTGGGTATGGAGGCTAATGGGGAAGGCTTTCTTGAGCCCAGGAGTTCAAGGTTGCAGTAAACCATGACCATGCCATTGCACTTCAGCCTGAGTAATGGAACAAGACACTTTCTCAAAAAAAAGGTCCCTGCTGCCGGGAGCCAGTGTGGCTGTAAGGGGCTGCATCTCGCAGCCGCCACCCGGGCCAGGCATGGTGTTGGGCGCCGGGCCCACCTCACCTGTCTCAGGGAACCCAGGGTCTCACTCTGTCACCCAGGGTAGAGTACAGTGGTGTGGTCCCAGCTCACTGTGATCTCCACCTCCCAGGCTTAGGTGATTCTCCCACTTCAACATCTTGACAAATTGGGACTTCAGAGGTTGCGGAACTTGAAGCTAATTTACCTTGTACATGTAACATGCATTTTCCTGATCCAGACAAGCTTCACTGTTTTCAGCTAACAGTAACCCAGATGTGGGTTACTACCAGGGTGGAAAATTTCAGTTTGAAACTGAAGTTCCTGACAACATGGTGCCTCCCAAAGTGAAATGCCTGACCAAGATCTGGCACCCCAACATCACAGAGACAGGAAATATGCCTGAGTTTACTGAGAGAACATTCAATTGACAGCACTGGCTGGGCTCCCACGAGAACATTAAAGGATGTCATTTGGGGTTTAAACTCTTTGTTTACTGATTTTTTGAATTTTGATGATCCACTGAATATAGAAGCTGCAGAACATCATTTGCAGGACAAGGAGGACTTCCGGAATAAAGTGGACAACTGCATATGCCAGATGATAAAAGGGGACGATTGCAGGCCCATGGACTGTGTTACGGTTTCTCTCTAGTGTGAAATAGCAAGAGGTAGCCCCACCTCCCATCCTCATGCTTCCTCTCAGTCCCCTGGATTGCCCCAGTCCTGTAACCATGTTGCCCTGAAAAAGACCATCTTTACTCATTGTAGATGGAGAATTCATCATAAATACAGCAAGTAAATGTGTTTGGGCTTCTTTAAAAAAAAAAAAAAAAAAAAAGTTGGGCACAGTGGCTCATACCTGTAATCCCAGCACTTAGGGAGGTCAAGGCAGGCGGATCACCTGAGGTCAGGAGTTCAAGACCAGCCTGGCCAACAAGGTGGAAACCTCATCTTTTCTAAAAATACAAAAACAGCCAGGCATGGTGGTGTGCGCCTGTAATCCCAGCTACTCAAGAGGCTGAGGCTAGAGAATCTTTTGAACCTGGGAGGTAGAGGTTGCAGTGAGCCAATATTGTGCCACTGCACTCCAGGCTAGGTGACAGAGCAAGACTCCATCTCCAAAAGAAAAAGCAAGAAGAGAGGTGAAACCACCAAGAATCAGAAACTCAGAGCATTATCAAAGTATTGCAGGCCACCCTTTCTATGTGGACATACTCATCATCATGCACTAACACCTCATTTTGTTTAAGTCTGAGATGAGTGTTTTGGAAGAGTTGACTCTGTTCCTGGACTCTGGCTTGAAAGCATCAAAACCAGTTGGAAGATGGACTTCTAATCTGTGAGCTTTTGTTATTCCAGGCACTCCAGTGCACAGAAGCTCGTCAGTGCTCTGAGCCAGCCTGTTGGGGATAAACGGAGTTCCCTAAAGTTACTTTCAGCCAAACTCCCAGAGCTGGACTGGTAAGCTCTGATTCTGTTTATAGATGTTTAATATTCTGGCTTTTGAAATGTCAGAAACCCCAATGTTGGTCCTTTTAAGCTCCTTTTTCTTGTTGTTTCTTAGAGATCACTGTAAAATGTTGCCATAACACACTATATACAAGTTTATTCTCTAGAGAGAATCTCTCCAAGGTTTATTTTTAGCAATTAAGTAGAAACTTTTTGTGAGTAGGCACATTCAGGAAAGGCTGGGATGGTAACATAATAGCATTGTCTTTGTGTTTTTAGGTTTTTCCAGCATTTCGCCATCAGCAGCATTAGCCAGGAGCCCGTGATGAGGACTCATCTTCCTGTCCTGCTGCAGCAAGCTGAAATCAACCCTACTAACGTAGTAGAAAATGACAAGGTAGAGAAGCTCACCAAATATGCTAGGAATTCACAGGAAGATAATCTTGAGAGCCTACCCCTGGATCTTTTGTGTCAGTTAACAGAAGGATCTCAGATGGAGTCCCTGTTACAGGACTCTCCACTTCCTTGGATCCTGAAATGTAATGATATACGTACAACCTGCTGTATACAATGACTGTGCCAGGTGTCTGCGTTAACCCTAGCCAAGCCTCATGAAATTCATAAAACCCTGGCATCTTGCATGCCCTTTCCTGTCCTCTTGAGATCGGTTTAAACTCTTACTCAGTGCTCTCATGCCATTAGCTCTTTCTGATTGTGACAGGAACTTACCTGGCAGTTGTTGACACATTGTGCTTAATACGGGGAAGGGCACCCATGTTATTCAGGCCTTGCTGGAGTCACCAGGGTAAGATTATACTTTATAAACACTAACTTCCCCAGAGCGGGTTTTTTGTTTTTTGGAGACAGTCTAGCTCTGTTGCTCAGGCTGGAGTGCAATGGTGCAATCTCGGTTCACTGCAACTTCCACCTCCTGGGTTCAAGTGATCTCCTATCTCAGCCTCCAGAGTAGCTGGGTTTACAGGCATGCACCACCACACCCGACTAATTTTTGTATTTTTAGTAGAGACAGGGTTTCACCATGTTGGCCAGGCTAGTCTCAAACTCCTGACCTCAGGTGATCCACCTGCCCTGGCCTTCCAAAGTGCTGGGATTAGAGGTGTGAGCCACTGGACCTGGCCACCAGAGTGGATTTTAATCTGCTCCTGCCTCATGCTTCCCTCCTCTTGACCCCCGCAACCATTCCTTCAGAACCATAAGTCTGTTGGTTGGTTTTTTTTTTTTTTTTTTTTTTTTTCTTTTGAGATAGTGTCTTACTCTGTCACCTAGGCTGGAGTGCAGTGGCGCAGTCTCAGCTGAGGCAGTTCTCCTGCCTCAGCCTCCCAAGTAGCTGGAATGACAAGTGCCCACCACCGCACCCAGCTAATTTTTTCTATTTTATTAGAGATGGGGTTTCATCGTATTGGCCAGGATGGTCTCGAACTCGTGACCTCAGGTGATCCTCCCGCCTCATCTCCCAGAGTGCTGGCATTACAGGCGTGAGCCACCGTGCCTGGCTTTCTTTTTGAGACGGAACCTGACTCTGTTACCAGGCTGGAGTGCAGTGGCACCATATCAACTCACTGCAACCTCCACCTCCCAGGTTCAAGCAGTTCTCCTGCCTCAGCCTTCCAAGTAGCTGGGACTTCAGGCACACACCATCATGTCCAGCTAATTTTGGTATTTTTAGTAGAAACGGGATTTTACTATGTTGGCCAGGCTGGTCTTGAACTCCTAACTTCAAGTGATCTGCCTGCCTCGGCCTCCCAAAGTTTTGGGTTTACAGACATGAGCCACCGTGCCCAGCCCAGAACCATAAGTCTTAATAGACTCAAAGAGGGCATTTATTTCCATGCAAGTCTAGAAGATACTTGGCTGCAAAAGGAAATAGAAATACCAAGCAATCAGAAGCATCATTTTTTCCCTTAGATGAGAGTATAAAGCACCTGAAAATACCTACTTGCTCCAGCACTTTGGGAAGCCAAGGTGGGTGGATCACCTGAGGTCAGGAGTTTGAGACCAACCTGACCAGTAAGGTGAAACCCACTTCTCTACTAAAAATACAAAAATTAGCCGGGCGTGGTGGCAGGTGCCTGTAGTCCCAGCTACTTGGGAGGCTAAGACAGGAGAATCACTTGAACCCAGGAGGCAAAGTTTGCTGTGAGCCGAGATCGTGCTATGGCACTCTAGCCTGGGCGACAGAGTGACTCCATCTTGAAAAAAAAAAAAAAAAAAAGCCTTAGCCCTGTGTAGCCCTGGCCATGTGACTTGGATGGCACAGGCAAGCAGGCAAAAGCATCCCAGCACCACTCTCCTGTCCTCTGCCCTAGTTTACCACACCAGTGTAGCCTGGGCATTTTTGTCCCAGACCTCCTTTCTACCCAGTGTTTTCCTAATAAGTGTTACTACTGGAAAAAAGTCATAATATCCCTGAATGTCTGCTTTACAGAAGAGATCTGTGGTCTCAAGCAGGTAGGTCCTTTAATGCATTGTATTTTAACTGGTCTATTCATAATCTGCATTAATTAGTATACTACTCTAGTTAAAATTAGACTAGTAACATTACATTTTATATGGTATTTGCTGTGTGCCAACCACTGTTCTAAACACTTTGCTTACGTTAAGTCAGTTAATCCTCACATCTGCCCTACAAGGTAGGTCTGTCATTGGCCTGAGGTCACAGAGTTGGTGGTCATGCTGAGGTTGAGACCCACAATGCTTGCCACCAGAAGTCAGTTCTCTTAACCTCTTCTTACACAATACAATGCAGTTGAATTGCAAACCCATGACTTTTTCTTCATGTAGGTAATTATCACCATTGTAACCGGCCTCCCAGGCTGTCACGCTATCGACCTCTGTGCTTTTCTGGTCACTCTGCATAAAGAATATGGCAGGTTAGTATAGCTGCTGCCTTTGGTTTGGGGAAAAAGATTCTAACTTGGGCCTGTCTAGGCACTGGGAAACCTTAGACATGTACTGGCCTTGGTGTGACTGGTATCAGCACGGTAGTCATCCATTCATTTAATATGCTATACTGAGCACTTCCTGTATGCCATGCACTGTTCTGAGTATGAGGGAATACATCGATGAACAAACAGACACAAAAATCTCTGCCCTTATGGAGCTTGCATTCTAGTTGGGGAAGACAAATAGATAAGGAAAAGTATATTAACTAGTGAAAAGTTCTGTGGAGAAAATAAAGCAGAGAAGGGGCCAGGTGCAGTGACTCACACCTGTAATCCTAGCACTTTGGGAGGCCAAAGTGGGTGGATTGCTTGAGCCCAGGAATTTGAGACCAGCCTTGGCAACATGGCAAAACCTACAAAAATACAAAAATTAGCTGAGCATGGTGGCACACACCTGTAGTCCCACCTACTTGGGAGGCTGAGGTGGGAGGATCACTTGATCCGCCTGGGGGAGGCTGCAGTGAGCTGAGATTGTGCTACTACTGTATCCCAGCCTGGGCAGCAGAGTGAGATCCTGATTAAAAAACAAAACAAAAAACAGAAAATAAAGCAGGGGGCCAGGCATGGTGGCTGATGCCTGTAATCCCAGCACTTTGGGAGGCCGAGGTGGGCAGATCACTTGAGGTCAGGAGTTCGAGACCAGCCTGGCCAATATGATGAAACCCCATCTCTACTAAAAATATTTTAAAAATTAGCTGGGCATGGTGGCACGGGCCTGTAATCTCAGCTACTCAGGAGGCTGAGGCAGGAGAATTTCTTGAACCAGGACCTGGGAGGCGGAGGTTGCAGTGAGCTGAGATCATGCCACTGCACTCCAGCCTGGGCTACAGAGTGAGACTCTGTCTCAAAAAAAAAGAAAAGAAAGCAGGGAAGGTTATAGGAAGTGCAGGGCTGGGGGTGGGGTTCCAGTTTTTTGTTTTGTTTTTAGAGACAGGGTCTCTCTCTGTCACCTAAACTTGGGTACAGTGGCACGATCATAGTTTGCTGTAGCCTCAAACTCCTGGGTTCATATTATTCTCTCACCTCACCCTCCCAAGTATGTAGAACTACAGGTATGCACCATCACACCCAACTAATTTTTTTTTTTTTTGAGATGGAGTCTTGCTGTGATGCCCAGGCTGGAGTGCAATGGCACGATCTTGGCTCACTGCAGCCTCTGCCTCCAGGGCTCAAGCGATTCTCCTGCCCCAGCCTCCCGACTAGCTGGGACTACAGGCGTGCACCACCACACCTGGCTAATTTTTATAATTTTAGTAGAGACGGGGTTTCACCATATTGGCCAAGCTGGTCTCGAACTCCTGACCTCAAATGATCCGCCTGCCTCGGCCTCCCAAAGTGCTGGGATTACAGGCATGAGCCACTGCCCAGCCACATCCAACTAATTTTTGAAACATTTTTTAGAGATGGGATTTTGCTATGTTTTCCAGGCTGGTCTCAAACTCCTGAGCTCAAGTGATCCTCCCGCCTCAGCCTACAAAGTTGCTGGGATTACAGGCACAAGCTACTGTGTGCCCAGCTTAGATTCCAATTTTAAATTGGGTGGTCAGGGAAAACTTCACTAAGAAGGTGATATTTGAGCAAAGACTTTAAGGAATAAACCACGTGGATATCTGGGGGAGCGCATTGTAGCAGCAGGTCAAGCAAGTGCAGAGGCCTGGGAGTGCACCTGGTCAGCAGGGAAGTTCAGGGCCATGATGGTTATAAACACTTGGGAGCCGATGGATGTCATGATCCTTCCATGAGCACAAGGAGACTGCATGAGTTTAGATGCAGCTGGGACAGGTTGGCCCAGGTGAAATTAGGAAAATCATTCATCCCTTTAGCACAAGCTATTTCTTGGGAGCAAAAAAAAAGGAAAATCATTCATCCTTCACTTCCACCTGGCTGTCAGATTACTAGACAACCCTTGCTGATTGAACCAGGCATTTAATATCTAGTCAGTCTTCCCCAAAGTAAGGCATCCTGCAGGATGTCGTAAAGAAGTTTAGAAGCCCGAAACTGCATAGAGTCGGCAGTTTAGGATGGGATATTGTGGGGAATAGGGAGGCATATTTCAGAGCGATGCTCAGGAAATATTGGACCTCATTTATTAAGTACTAAATGTCAAACAGATTCCCCGTGTCTAGTGCTTTTGTTCTATAAACATTCTACCCATATCTTATTCTTAGCAAGAGACTAACTGAAGCCATCTTTTGCATGGCTTCAGTTAGTCTCTTGCTAAGAATAAGAAATGGGTAGAAGTGACTGCCTGGTCAGGAGTCTTTCTTACCTCTGAAGTCTATTGGTCAAGTGCTTACCTGACCGTTTTCCCTGTGGCAAGGGGTTTCCTATCAAAAGTCCCAGTGACAGTGGTTTCAGGATACTGGGCTTCCAACCCATTCAGTGTCCTCTGCCTTTTTTCTGTGAGGCCAGGATGGCTTTCTCCTGAGTGGATTCACCAGGCAGAACAGCTTTAGGAGTCATGGTCACATTTGAATCCATGGCCGAACCTGTGGTGCCAGGCCATCAGGTGGCCCCCATGTTGAGGTTACATTTTCCCTTTCCAGATGGATGGTGTACCGCCAAATCATGGACAGCTCCGAATGTTTTCATGCTGCACACTTCCAGAGATACCTTTCCAGTGCCCTGGAGGCCCGGCAGAACCGCTCTGCCCGCCAGTCAGCCTACATCCGCAAGAAGACCAGACTGCTGGTGGTGTTACAAGGGTGAGCATTGGAAGTCTCCTGGGAACAGTCAAATCAGGGTGATGACCTTGCCATTACTCTTATTTCATGTGTAACAAACCCGGAGCACAGAATAGACTCCACACATGCATGAGCAGTGTCTGTACTACAGAGAAGCCTTAAGCAAGCAATGACCCTGTTGCCATCCTATGGCCTATAGGCTAGTATAGCTTCCACACAAGTTTTAATTTTGGATTTAACACCATCGTACCCCAACAAGGTGGGGAATTAGGGAACCTGGTAAGATTTATTGGCAATTCTTGCAAGAGTAGTGGTCCCTAAGCCTCTTCCTTCATCATCTAAATAAGGGAGCTTAATCTGTTTCAGTCCTCCCTCTTGCGGAACTGCAGAGATGACCCTCAGACTCTGCAGTCTCCAGCCTCACCACGCCCTGGATGGCTAGCCTAGGAGAGTTTCTTGGGACCCTCAGTGAGGAGTGTGAATATTCACATTGGGTAAGAAGCTCCCTTTACTGGGCTATGTGCAGAACTATGATTATAAGCTGACTAGCTTATGAAGTCTCTGTAAGCATGTGTGCAACATCAGAGGGCAGGTTTGACAGAGCTTGTACCACTGCTCCAGGGGACCCTGGCTGAAAGGAGGTTCTCTTGACTTGTTCTAAGGCCTTTCAAGGAGGAGCCCCTCACAGACTCATCACCACCCCAGCCCCAGAGAGGAATGTGCAATCAGGAAAGGGAGCTGTGCTTTTCACTAGTGTTAAGTTTGGTGGTAATAAAGCAGCTTTTGGCAGTTCTTACAAAATGCTTTTGTGCTATGTTAGTGTTTGCAGTTGGCTAATTGTTTCCAGTAAAGAATGGGTCCCAATCCAAAGCCCCATTTGGTGTCCTGGCTGTGGTGATGGGAATTGGAGGCAAGCTGGGAGGGTGGTACTGAGGAAGGAGGCTGGTAGTGTGGTGCACCCCAGCAGGCCAAATTTCCACTTCGAGTCTTGTTCTCATACCTTACCTCCAGCTTCCCTTCTATATCAGCCGTCTGTCCTGCTTGTGGGCTGAGGTCCTAGAAACCAGAGGAAGAGTCTGGGCTTGAAACCACTTGTTTTCTTCTGGTTTTCTATTGCTTCTGCTGGTCAAAGGAGTGGGTTGGCCTCCTTCTTCACCTCCTGCCCCCTGCCCCCAGTTGATTGTCACTGAAGCTGTGGACCTGGAGATTAATTCGGCAGCTTGACAATGTGCAGCTGAAGTCATTTCCGTCTCCCAGCACTTCTGAGAGCATCACTGACTTCTTGTCTTGACTTTAGAAGTCTGCAAAAGTGTCAGCTTTCCTGGCTGCTTCTGGACTACAGCGACATTGTGTGACCAGCCCACTCTTTTACTGCACACCCAGCCTTTGCCCCATCACAGCCCCAGGATATGGGGACCTCTAGTTGATTTCTTGGATGACTTCAGTCAGAATACCAGCTAAATGTTATGCTCTTCACTAAGACACTGTTCTTACCGGCTGGGCCCATATAGCAGCCTCCTTCATAGCGTGTCCATCGCTTGCTGCTGGGCCTTCATGCCCACTATTTAGATTGTTGGTGATGGGAGATACCAGAGGCTTCTCATATTGAGAATTGTGTTCCTTGAATATGGCACTATTTTCTTTCTTTTTGAAACAGAGTCTTGCCCTGTTGCTCAGGGTGGAGTGCAGTGGTATGATCTCAGCTCACTGCAACCCCCATGTCCCGAGTTCAAGCGATACTCCCACCTCAGCCTCCCAAGTAGCTGAAATTACAGGTGCATGCTGTCACACCCAGCTAATTTGTGTATTTTTTAGTAGAGATTGGATTTTACTATATTGCCCAGGCTGGTCTCAAACTCCTGACCTCAGGTGATTCGCTTGCCTCAGCCTTTCAAAGTGCTGGGATTACAGGCATGAGCCACTGCTCCTGGCCTTTTTTTTTTTTTTTTTTGGAAACCGAGTCTTGCTCTGTCCTCCAGGCTGGAGTAGTAGAGTAGCGTGATCTCAGCTCACTGCAACCTCCGCCTCCCAAATAGCTGGGATTACAGGCATGCACCACCATGCCCGGCTAATTTGGTATTTTTAGTAGAGACAGAATTTCTCCCTGTTGGTCAGGCTAGTCTCAAACTCCTGACCTCAAGTGATCCGCCCTCCTCGGCCTTCCAAAGTACTGGGATTACAGGCATGAGCCACTGTGCCTAATCCCTGGCCTTTGTTTTTAGAGATGGGGGTCTCCCTATGTTGCCCAGGCTGGTCTTGAACTCCTGAACACAAGCAGTCTTCCCACCTCAGCCTCCCAAAGTGCTGTGATGGTGTGAGCCACCATGCCCAGCGCAGCTTTATTTTCCTTTATAGCATTCTTTGGGGAAACTTGTAATATAGGACAGATACTTCTTTAGCCCCTAGAATGGCCTGATGCCATTCAATTTAGTGCAGCAGTGGGGCAGTAGAATTGAACCAAGTGGAGCTTGACACCAAGTGGAGCTGTTAGTTGTTGTTTTAAAAATTGAATTTACGTATTTTAAAATGACAAAGTTTTAGAAACGGAGGACAGATTAGTGATTGATGAGGTCAGAATGGGAGTGGAGGGCAGAAGGGAGGTGAGTGTGTTTATAAAAAGGCAATACAAGGGATCCTTGTATGTTGGAACTGTTTCATATCTTGACCATGGTGATGGTCAAGGTGCGGTGGCTCATGCCTATAATCCCAGCACTTTGGGAGGTCGAGGCAGGTGGATCACTTGAGATCAGGAGTTCAAGACCAGCCTGACCAACATGGAGAAATTCCATCTCTACTAAAAATACAGAATTAGCCGGGCATGATGGCACACGCCTGTAATCCCAGCTACTTGGGAAGCTGAGGCAGGAGAATCGCTTGAACCCAGGAGGCGGAGGATGCTGTGAGTTGAGATTGCACCCATTGCACTCTAGCCTGGGCAACAAGAGCGAACTCCCTCTCAAAAAAAAAAAAGAACCTACACAGGTGGTAAAAGTGTATAGAACTTAATACACACATGCACACAAATAAATATAAGTAAAACTGGGGGCCGGGCGCGGTGGCTCACGCCTGTAATCCCAGCACTTTGGGAGGCCGAGGCGGGTGGATCACGAGGTCAAGAGATCGAGACCATCCCGGTCAACATGGTGAAACCTCGTCTCTACTAAAAATACAAAAAACTTAGCTGGGCGTGGTGGCGCGCACCTGTAGTCCCAGCTACTTGGGAGGCTGAGGCAGGAGAATTGCTTGAACCCGGGCTGCGGAGGTTGCAGTGAGCTGAGGTTGCGCCACTGCACTCCAGCCTGGTGCCTGGTGACGGAATGAGACTCTGTCTCAGGAAAAAAAAAAAAAAAAAAGTAAAACTGGGAAACTCTGAATTTTTAAAAATTAATTTTAGGGAATTTAAGGGGCTGTATTTATACTCTGGAATGTTATAAAATCATTCTTTAAAATTATCTACATTGGCTGGGCGCGGTGGCTCAC
>PVKV010013590.1:23627-60959 GCA_004027835.1 Alouatta palliata
AGACCATCCTGGTCAACATGGTGAAACCCCGTCTCTACTAAAAATACAAAAATTAGCTGGGCATGGTGGCACGTGCCTGTAGTCCCAGCTACTCGGGAGGCTGAGGCAGGAGAATTGCTTGAACCCAGGAGGCGGAGGTTGCGGTGAGCCGAGATCGCGCCATTGCACTCCAGCCTGGGTAACAAGAGCAAAACTCCGTTCTCAAAAAAAAAAAAAAAATTATCTACATTAAAAACAAAATATCTCTCAAAACAAAAATTGAAATTAATGTAAAAATTTGTGCCCACTCAGATTGTAGGCTTAAATTGAAAACATAAAACTGAGCCCAAAGGAGACTTGAATAAATTATCTGTTGTTTTAGAGAAAAGAAAGTTAAGGTCCTGCTGGGTTTTTTTGTTTTGTTTATATTTTTAATAAAGAAAATACTGACAGCAAGCAAACAGGAAGAGACAGTTTTTTGCCTTCATCATGCAGTTGGGTCAGTTAAGCCCAAGTGGTCTGGTATAAGCTCTAGCCCTGGCACCATGGCTCACACCTGTAATCCCAGCACTTTTGGAGGCCAAGGTAGGTGAATCATTTGAGCTCAGGAGTTTGAGAGCAGCCTGAGCAACATGGTAAAACCCTCTGTCTACCAAAAATCCAGAAACTTAGCTGGGTGTGGTGGTCCCAGTTACTCAAGAGACTGAGGAAGGAGGATCGCTTGAGCCTGGGAGGCAGAGTTTGCAGTGAGCTGTGACCCTGCCACTGCACTCCAGCCTGGGCTACAGAGCAAGGCTTTGTCTCTTAAAAAAAAATGCTCTAGTAACGAGCATCGTGCTTCCTTCTGGGTGAGGGATGCTCTTTCTGTGTGGAGGCATCACCCAGGATGATTATGGGGCTGGGGAGGGTGGGAGGTTCTAGCAAGGATTCCCTTAATGGATAGAGTGAATAGCCCAGGGCCTCCTCTCTTGGGGCAGCTCCCAGATGCCTAGGCTCAGTCTCCTCGATGAAATGAAATGCTTTGAAAACCTAGGAACTCCCCAGCCATCCTCTCTAAGGGAAATCCTGTTATATTAAAATGATTCCTCAAGCATGGCTTGTGAATCTTTTTCAGTCATCCTTTGCTACACTAAGAAATGAGTCTCTACTGCTTACACTGAAGTCTCCTGTAGGCTGTTTTATGTTTGCAATTTAAGTCTACAATCTGAGTCAGCACATGTTTCACATTAACCATAAGAGTTAAATCCATTAACTCCATTAAACACCACCACAGAGGGAAGTGGGGCAGCACACACACGCCAGCCCTGCTTACCAGGCATGCTTCTATATGGGCCTGGCAGTGCATGTTGTGGGTAGGACTCTCCTGGCATCCAGGCCCAGCCAGGCACTCAGTGGAAGGAGCCCCACATGGTCATACACACATGCCCAGGCAGGGGAGAAGCCCCACAGAAGAGAAGGCTGTGGGCAGAGGGCTGCCAGGCCCCCTCTAGTTCCCCCAGGAACCTAGTACACCCTGTTCCCTACTGAGGCACTACCGGCTGATCAGGACTCAGGAGAACCTGGGATGGGATGGAATACTGTAGTCTGGGATAAAGCCAAGGGCCTTTTTACAAATGAGTTGTTCCTAGGAACTCAAAAACAACTCAAGCAGGCTGTACCTGTCCACACCACCTCCAACACTGGCTTCCAGAGGGCTCAGGCTAAACCAAGCCCATGTGATCAGAAGGGCTGCCCGTTAGGTTTGACTTTGTTCCATAGAAACAAACCTTTTGGTAATGGGCTGGATCAGTCAGGAAAGAGTTCTCCTCTCCAAGGTGAACAGACTAGGTCCCCTCTTGGAGTGGCCAGGGCCTGCTCAGGGTTGAACATCCAGTTGATTTACCTACCCTGCTTTAGGCAGCAGAGATTGCAGCACTCAACAACCACCTGACATTCTTATTATGGAGACAGTAAACAAATGAGAAAATAGGATATAAGTAGCTGCTGATTGGTGCTTTGAAGAAACTTGGAGGAGGCAGGGAATGCCAAGAAGGGAGGGTTGCTGGATCATACAGGGTGTATGAAGTCAGAGGATGCATCTCATAAGATGCCACCTGAGCAGAGACCTGAAGGGAGAGAGAACAACCCATGCAGATACCTGAGGAAAAGAACATTCCAGGCAGGGAGACAAAGAATGCAGAGGTAGAAGTATGCCTGGCATGCTCAGAAAAGAGCCAGGAGGCCAAAGTGGCTGGATTAGGGCAAGGGAAATGATGGTAGATGAAATTCTTTGCTACTCCACAGGGGGTCAGGTCATAGAGGGCTGCCCCGGCCATTGTAGGGCTTTGGGTTTCACACAGAGTGAGATAGAAGCCGCCAGAGGGTTTTGAGCAGAGGAATGACATGATCTGACTCTGGGTTTAGCATATCTCTTTGGCATCTGTGTTGAAAACAAATCAGAGAGAGGCAGGGACAGAAGCAGCAACAGCTGGGAGGCTGTTGGGGCAATCTAAGCAAGAGATGATAACAGTTTGGACCCAGTGGGAGCATGGGGGTGTAAGCAGTGATCTAGTTACATTTTGAAGACAGAAAAAAATGGAGTAAAAGGAGACCAAAAAAAAAAAATCTTTGAGCTTAGCATCTGAAAGAGTAGAGTCCATCTGCTGAAAAGGACAAGGAGTTTGGAGTTTGGAGAGAGTTCCAGACAGGAGGTACCAACGTGAGCTGTATTTGACATGGATGGGTCTCCTGACCTGGGTGGGTCTGGATGCAATCCCCCTTTCTCTCTTGCCTGTGTTCTGAGAAGTGGGAAGAAAGAAAGGAGCTACTAAAGAAAATAGGCAAGTGGCAGGAGCTCCTAACTTGATTAGAAAACAGGCCATAGGACACTAGGTCCCACCCTCAGAGCTCCAGGGTCACCTGCAGGCTTCCTTTTGCCCCTAGAGCAGGGTGGTTCTTCCACTCAGTCTTGCACAGTTAGGAGGATTAAAGGAACTTGGGAATGTAGAAACACTGTAGATTCCAGGGGCTGCATGTCATGAAGTGGAGAGACACCAAGGGACTGGATTGCAGGCTCTTCTTTTGGTTTTCTTTCCATCCTTGTTCAGTCAGCCACTCAGCATTCCCCTCTTCCTCCACTTTGCAATGCCAGTCAGTAAACTAATCATTCCCTTTTTACCTTCCCCAGCTACACAGATGTTATTGATGTTGTCCAGGCCCTGCAGACCCACCCAGACTCAAATGTCAAGGCCTCCTTCACCATTGGTGCCATCACAGCATGTGTGGACCCCATGAGCTGCTACATGGAGCACAGGTAGATACAGGATGTGGTGTGTAAGTGTACTGAAAGCAGTTTTTTTCTGCCCACCAGAAGAAGACACATCTTTTGGAATGCGTTAGTCACCTTGTGTGTAGTAAATGCTGTTCTTTTATTAGTGCTAGGTCCTCAGTTTTGGACTTGTAGCCAAAAAAGAGAGAGAAATTATGGAATACAAACTTGGCTTTTGTGAGGGAGAACTATTTCTGTTTAACAGTTAGTACATTATAAGGGCTTACAAAATCTCTGCTAAATAAATGGGAGCTCCCGCTGGGATTACACGCCTGTAATCCCAGCACTTTGGGAAGCCAAGGCGGGTGGATCACTTGAGGTCGAGAGTTCAAGACCAGCCTGACCAACATGGAGAAACTCCATCTCTACTAGAAATACAAAATTAGGGCACAGTGGCTCATGCCAGCACACTTGGAAGATGGAAGGTTGGAGGATGCTTGCGCCCAGGAGTTCAAGACCAGCCTGGGAAACATAGCAAGACCCCATCTCTGCAAAAAAATAAATTAATTAACAAGGTGTGGTAGTGAGCACCTGTAGTCCCAGCTACTTGGGAGGCTGAGGCTGGAGAATTGCTTGAGCCCTGGAGGTTGAGGCTGCAGTGAACTATGTTCACGCCAGTGCACTCCAACTTGGGCAACAAAGTGAGACCCTGTCTCTAAAGAGTTGACTTGCTTCACCAACTGAACAGTTGCTCCATTGTTTAAATTTTTTGGGGGTGAAACTTTAAAAATTAAGTAAATAAAAGAATACTTACTGTGTGGCAGACCTTCTCTAGACTGTGAGCACAGTGAAGTCAGTGAGTTCTGTTCTTGGGAGACTCTGGTGTGGATGTGTCTTCCCTTGTTCCAGTCCCTTTGACCTTGCTCATAGCACATGGGGTTTCCTCCTTGGAATTCTTTAGAAATTACGAGGGAGTCAGGTAAGGGAACGGGATACACAGCCCAACCTGGTATTCACCCAGCTTGCTCATCCATCAAATTTGGTTTCAAATGGTATATGGCTGGCTGTTGTCAGAAATCAAATAAAAGGACAAATATTTGCTACTACCAAGGAAATTCCAGGAGAGAAATTCCCCCGGTGTTGTGAATATCATTAATACCTGCCAGCTAGGCCAGCAGTCATTTAGAAGAGTGGTTTCAGCCAGCATCCCAATTGCCAGGGAAGAAAACACAGGACCTTTGTGGTGCCAAACAGACTTGGGTCCCTGCCTTAGCCCTGCTGTCTGTGAGACATTGAGCAAGCTTAGTGTGCTTAGCCAACCCATGCCTTTCATGTGTTAGACACCTGAGGCACAGAGTGGACAGGACAACAGAGCAAGATCATGTTTGTGAGCTGCTTGCACAGTGCTTTGCCCACAGAAGGAACCCCGTAAAAGGCACCTCTTCCCATTAGTTTTAGCTTTCTTCCCTCGGGCAGGCTTTATGTTGTTTTAGGAGTTCTGAAGCCCTGTGAGAATATGAGTTTTTCTCTGGAGCCTGCTGCAATGCTACAGTTGTTAAGTAACTCACACTTTGTTTTTGTTTTTGTTTTGAGACAGAGTCTCGCTCTGGCTCTGTCGCCCAGGCTAGAGTGCAGTGGTGCGATCTCGGCTCACTGCAACCTTCTCCTTCTGGGTTCAAGCAGTTCTCCTGCCTCAGCCTCCCAAGAAACTGAGATTACAGGCGCATGCCACCACGCCCGGCTAATTTTTGTATTTTTAGTAGAGACAGGGTTTCACCATGTTGGTCAGGCTGGTCTCAAACTCCTGACCTTAAATGATCTGCCCACCTCGGCCTCCCAAAGCGCTGGGATTACAGGCATGAGCCACCAGCTCGTAACTCACACTTGTTACCCCACCTCCTGCTTCACCTGTAATCCAGTTGGTCAGTTTCCTGCTTTTCATTCACCATCTGAGTTAAGAATGAGATTAAAGGCTGGGCGTGGTGGCTCACGCCTGTAGTGCCAGCACTTTGGGAGGCTGAGACAGGCGGATCACGAGGTCAAGAGATCTAGACCATCCTGGCCAATACGGTGAAACTCCTTCTCTACTAAAAATACAAAAAAATTAGCCGGGCGTGGTAGCACGCGTCTGTGGTCCTAGCTACTCGGGAGGCTGAGGCAGAAGAATCACTTGAACCCAGGAGGCGGAAGTTGAAGTGAGCTGAGATTGCACCACAGCACTCCAGCCTGGTGACAGAGCAAGACTCCGTCTCAAAAAAGAAAAAAAGAATGAAATTAAAAAGAATTGGGATTCTAATGTGTACATAAAAAGAAGCATGGCAACTTTGGTATTAAAGGTTCCTGGTAGAGTTAGATGAGTATAATTCTTATTTTCCCTTGAAATAACCACTTTACTCAAAAACATGTGTCTTTCAAAAAAGACCAGCTCTTTCTCCATCTCCCATAGACCAAAGAGCTGGTCCTGTCCCCAGTATTCCCCCCTCAACATTCCACTTAGAACTGGCCATGTAGGGACTTCTGGGGGGCTCCTGGCATGGGAAGCTTTGATGGAAAGCTGTGAAGTCCCGTGGCTGTCCTTAGTGCTCAGTGTTGCGGCCCCTTGCCTCATCATGTGAGTCAGTTGCTTGTCAGTGATACTCCTGTTTGTATAGGAAATAATCAGTGACAAATCTGAGATGAATAGTTTTTAAATATCTCCCCCTTTTTTTCCCTAGATTTCTCTTTCCTAAATGTCTTGACCAGTGTTCACAAGGTAAGTAATATGCTTTATTTACAGCTTGCATGCCTTGCAAGTTCCGTAGAATTCATCAATAGACTGTTCTTTGTGCTCTTACGTACCGTTCTGAAATCTAAAGCAAACAAAATTGGTCAGAAAAAAACTTTGACATCTTTACTTTTACCATATTTGATAGGCATATTTATTCCAAGAGCTTGTCTCTTATGGCAACAAATTGCCACAGTAACACCTCTCCTGAGCTCAGCTTAAGTCACCCTGGCACTCCAGCTAATATTAGTGGACTGAGTAGGTATTCCTAGCCTCTCGATCAGCAAGATCGTGATTCACTTCTGCCCCAAGAGTGCCAAGTTTGGCCCAGCAGGTCCTGTCTTTCTTAATGTTGCCACCCCTATGCACACTGGAATTTTCCACATTTACTTGATAACATTGAGAAAAATTCACGCATCCTGCAGGTTGCGTTCAACCTTGCAATCCCCTACTACCTGGGAACCCTGGAAGCAGCACTTTCTAGTCATATTATCTGTGATGCTTGGAGGTCCAGAATAAATTCTGAATTCCCTGCAGTGGTGATGAAATGCTCATTGTTATGAGGAGACATGCCTGGGGTCTGGACTTCCTGAGCTAGTCCAGCAAGCAGAAATCAGATGGAAGAAAACAACTCAGTGTCCCCAGCACAGTTTCGCCCTGCTGATCATATTGCCGGTCCACAGGGAGCAGAGACAACAGAACATACCAGAGCTGTTGTCTTGGGAAACAACTGAGCTCGTGCTGTCTAGGGCAGGAGGCTGGTCCCTGGAGGGAGGAATGTGTATGTTGGGCTGCTGTACCAGGTAGTCTCAGGTCCAGCTTTTAGAGGCATCGCACCCCAGAAACAGGATGAAATGGAGATTGACTGGGTCCGTCCACAATATCCACCCCAGGTAGATTAAGGAGATTTTGTGGAGGTTGGGGGTCATTAGGATCTGGTAACATACTAGATGAGGGGCATCCGTTGGAAAAAGAGGTATCAGGATAACTCCTAGGTTTCTAGTTTAGGAGATTAGGAAGGCTGGTGGTACTTGTCCTTGAAATAGAAAGCACAGGATAAAACATAGGTCCAGGAGATAACCAAGGAAGGCTGTCTCCTCCTAAGATATATTTGGAAGTCATGGTCAAATTTAATGGCATGGACTGTAGTCAGCCAGTATCCAGGTGTACAGCTGAAAAGATCAGAAGGCTAGAGATGGGGTGAAAGTGGGGGCTCCAGGACACCGAAAGAGGAGAAGCCGGGAAAAGCGTTGCCTGAGACATCTAGAGTGCTTGGGGCTGTAAAAAGGAAGATGGCTAGAGGAGAATACTTCCAAGATTTGTCATTTCTGAATGATCGCTCCTCTTTATTTGCTGATGAGAAAGCCTGTGGGCTGCAAGGAGATACTAGGCTTGTTAGAAGGGACCCCTGAGAAGGAAGAGGTAGGGTCCAGAGCTCAGACTGGAAGTGAAGATTGACTTGGAGAAGCAGTGTCCTCTTTGAGAATAGCTTTAGTTAGGAGCGGGTGAAGTTGAGGAAGTGTTTGCCTAGAGGGCAGTACTGGCCAGCAGATGTGCCTAGGACTTGCTGACCTGTCCAGCCTCAGGCCCTGCCTTATTCTTATAAATGCTGGAGCCTTATTCCTTCAGAGCCCCTTGTCCACCATGTGATGATTGGCACCCTAGTGCACCTCGGCTCCTTGGCATTCTTCCTCAGTGTCCCTCTTCTTTTTTGCATGAAGAACAAGCACAGATGGTGGGGCTTCCCCGGCAGAGAGCCTTGGGGAAGTGTTCTGTCTTCATCGTCATTGAATCAGGGGCAGCCCTGGGTTTGTCTCACAAGGGGAAAGCCCCTTTTAGTCTGAGCCCTTTAAGGCCAAGACATAACTGCATTCTTTCTGGCACTTAGGTAGGCATGTTTCATTTATACTGCCTTCCAACTCATTGTTCAAAGACAATGTGTGTTAAACTCTGTGCTTGTGTAGAGCTAGGGGTGTGATCAGATGTGGGCAGAGCAACTTCAGGCCACAAAGGTTGTTTTTGGAACTTCCCCAAGGGGCTTGTGGAGTGACGGTGCCTTGCTTCTGGGCCCATGGGACCACTGTGGACTGGCCTGACCAGGCTTGCCATGGGAATGGGCTATCTGGGGAGGGAGGAGATAAAAGTCAAGTATTTCTTTTCTCCTTGGAGATTTGGTAGCTGGCTTGGAGGTGGGATCTGCCAGCATTAGACAAACACTTCATGTCCCGAGGGAGCATTTTGCCTCCCTTTTGCTCCTGTTCATGAGTCAGGCTACCTGATTCATAAGAGATTATTTTCGAATGGGGAAAGGACTGTGTTGCAGCCCCAAGACAATGTGTATTACAGAAATGAAAGGACTAAGAAACAATCTCTGCTTAAACAGCACGTAAGACTCATAATGGTAGCTTGAAAGCAAAGTGGGGATACTTTACTGTCGTGGCCTGCTTTTAAAAACATCTCTAGAGGCTGGGCGCGGTGGCTCATGCCTATAATCCCAGCACTTTGGGAGGCCGAGGCGGGTGGATCACGAGGTCAAGAGATCGAGACCATCCTGGTCAACATGGTGAAACCCCATCTCTACTAAAAATACAAAAATTAGCTGGGCATGGTGGCACACACCTGTAGTCCCAGCTACTCGGGAGGCTGAGGTGGGAGAATCGCTTGAACCCAGGAGGCAGAGGTTGCGGTGAGCCGAGATCATGCCATTGCACTCCAGCCTGTGTAACAAGAGTGAAACTCCATCTCAAAAAAATAAAAAAATAAAAAATAAAAACATCTCTAGATAGAAGAAGTCACTTTTGTTTTTTGCTGGGCTTCTGGAATGCTTTAGCTCAAACTGGGATGGTCAACCAGACAATAGGGATGCTTATCTGCTCTTGGGACTGGGATAGGCCAGGTTGCCTGCTTACTCACAGCCCATACTGGTGAGACCTTGGCCAAATCTGGGTGTCCACTCCTTGGTACAGAACAGAAAGAAGCTACTGGCCCAAACAAAGTGGAACTGCTCGCTGTGGCCTGTTCACCCTGTGCTCCAGATAACCGCTGTACCTGCCTCACAGATGGCATTTCCTCTTGGCAAGTGGCAGTTTACATAGCTGGCCTAAGGAATGCTGGGGATAATCCTCTTGCTTGTTTCTCTATAAAGCAAAGCCCCTTTTCTGTGCCCAGTTCCTGACCTAGAATCCCAGCCCCACAAGGATTATCCAGATGGTACGTGTGCAGCAGACAGGACTTTGTACAAGGTGTGTCAGTCATATCCAGATCCCAGCCTTTTCTTGGGCAGGCCAGGCCTGTGCTCATGACCCTGGTGTACCACCGCTCATATGGCCACATGTGGACCAATCGGACTCTTGTTTCTTTTGCCCAAAAAGATACCAAACAGAGTCCCAGGGCATTTATAGATCTTCCCTCAGCCTTTGCTGGCTCTTTACTGCCAGACCCGCCAGACTGTTCTTGTCTTCCACCCCAGGAATCTGGCAGGCCCTTTGTAGGATCTGGCTCCCATATCTGCCATCTCCAGAATGTGCTGAGCCTTCTAAGATCCTACTTGCCTCCCCACTGTGCCACGTTTTGGGCTTTGCCTTACTCATTTTCCAGAGGCCCCACTTTCTGTGGCTGCACCAGGGCATGGGATTCTGGCATCAAGTTCTCCAGGCTGGCCTTGCTGCCTCATCTACACCCTTCAGGGTGCACTGCAGAGTGACCTTTCCAAAAGGCCATGTGAACACAGGTACTACCACAGACTAGAGGCAGGGGGCCAGGAGTCCTGGAATCTGCCTTCGAACTATTGCTTGCCCCACATGTAAACCACCAGTGTTACCTTGGTTAGGAGGTTTTTCTGCTGCTGGTTGAGGAGTTCCATCTTAATGTTAAAGCTTCTTAACAGAAAGGGTATGTGAGGAACGTTTTTAAAATAGAATAAACAAGATGCTGATGAATTCTTCATTTGAATTGGTTTAGTAATGTGCTGTTACCACCATTAGATCAAAGAAAAGTGAGCCAGGCGCAGTGGCTCATGCCTGTATTCACAGCACTTTGGGAGACCAAGGCGGGTGAGTCTCTTGAGCTCAGGAGTTCATGACCACCCTGGGAAACATGGCAAAACCCTGTCTCTACAAAGAATACGAAAACTAGCTGAGAGTGGTACCACATGCCTGTAGTCCCAGCTACTTGGGAGGCTAAGGTGAGAGGGTCACTCGAGCCCCAGAAGCGGAGGTTGCAGTGAACCAAGATTGTGCCACTGCACTCCAGGCTTGGGTACTAGAGCGAGACTCTGTCTCAAAAAAAAAAAAAAAAAAAGAAAAAAAGAAAAGAAAACATGATTCTGTATATTCCTGCATATTTGTGCATGCATGCATAGACCATCTGAGGAAGTATACCCAAACAATGGTTATCAGTGGTTGCCTCTGAGAGGAGAATTGGGACTTGGTGAGCCCCAGGAGGAGGGAAGAGGGAAGTTTTTACTAATAGATACCTCAGCAGAGTAGGTCTCATGTCTCAGAACCAAGGAATGGATAGATCCAAGATGGTCCATAAGCACTGAGGAAGCAGCTTCTGTGCTTAGCAGGTGAGCCCTAACTCCTGATGGTCTTTGGCCCCAGGCACATAGCGTAGCCTTTTTGTGGGCCCTTTCCCTGGTCTTGAATGGAATGCGTCCAGATGAATCTGTGAGGTTAGATTCAGTCTTGAGAATTTTGGAACACTTTTTTCACAGGTGTTACTGGTAAGAGGAAGGAAGAGACTAGAGGCAGGGGGCCAGGGGTCCTGGAATCTGTCCTCAAACTATTACTTGCCCCTCGTCTAAACCATGAGTGTCACAGCCTTGGCTGGTGGAAATGGTATGACTTAGTTTTCCAGTGGTTTTTGTTTTTTTATTTTGAGAGGGAGTCTCGCTCTGTTGCCCAGGCTGGAGTGCAATGGTACACTCTTGGCTCACCACAACCTCCGCCTCCCGTGTTCAAGCAATTCTTCTCCCTCAGCCTCCTAAGTAGCCCCTCAGCCTCCTAAGATTACAGGTGCATGCCACCATGCCTAGCTAATTTTTGTGTTTTTAAGTAGAGACTGGGTTTCATCATGTTGGTCAGGCTGGTCTTGAACCCCTGACCTCGTGATCTGCCTGCCTCAGCCTCCCAAAGTGCTGGGATTACAGACATGAGCCACCGCGCCTGGCTTGTTTTCCAGTGGTTTATATGGCCAAGACCCAAATGCCACAGCCACTGTCTGACAGGCCCCTCCATGTACAGGAAGAAGTCCCATTCTCAGGCTGATGCTTAGCTGACAATGCTGGGGGTAGTAGTGGTGGAGATGATAGATTGTATTCGGTGGATTCTTACTCTCTGTAGGCCCTATGATAAACCTAGGTTTTATTGGTAACCTAGAGTGATATGTTACAGTTCCTATCTTACACAGGAAGATATTTGGGCTCAGAAAGAAAGTGGACCAATTTGTGTAGTATCACCCATGGAGCTCAAAATTCAAACTCAGATTTGCCTGGCCCTAAACTCCGTAGTCTTTACATTATGCTAGCTTTTCCCATAGAGGAAGAAGATAACAATATAAGGCTGGGCACAGTGGCTCACACCTGTAGTACCAGCACTTTGGGAGGCTGAGATGGGCAGATTACTTGAGGTTGTGAGTTCAAGACCAGACTGACCAACATGGAGAAATCCCCTCTCTACTAAAAATACAAAATTAGCCAGGCATGGTGGTGCATGCCTGTCATTCCAGCTACTCGGGAGGCTGAGGCAAGAGAATCGCTTGAACCCAGGAGGCTGAGGTTGCAGTGAGCCAAGGTCACTCCATTGCACTCCAGCAACCTAACACGAGCTAAACTCCGTCTCAAAAATAAGAATATTGTAAGTCCAGGTCAGGTGCAGTGGCTCATGCCTGTAATCTCAGCACTTTGGGAGGCCGAGGCAGGCAGATCACCTGAGGTCAGGAGTTCAAGACCAGTGTGGCTAACATGGTGAAACCATACCTCCACTAAAAATACAAAACTTAGCCAGGTGCAGTGGCATGCGCCTGTAATCCCAGCTACTTGGGAGGCTGAGGCAGGAGAATTGCTTGAAGCTGGGAGGTAGAGGTTGCAATGAGCCGAGACCATGCCATTGCATTCAACCTCAGGCGACAGAGTGAGACTCTGTCTCAAAAAAAAAAAAAAAAAAGGATATAAGTCCTATGTTTTTTTTTTTTTTTTTTTTTTTGAGACGGAGTTTCGCTCTTGTTACCCAGGCTGGAGTGCAATGGCGCGATCTCGGCTCACCGCAACCTCCGCCTCCTGGGTTCAAGCAATTCTCCTGCCTCAGCCTCCCGAGTAGCTGGGACTACAGGCACGTGCCACCATCCCCAGCTAATTTTTGTATTTTTAGTAGAGATGGGGTTTCACCATGTTGACCAGGATGGTCTTGATCTCTCGACCTCGTGATCCACCCGCCTCGGCCTCCCAAAGTGCTGGGATTACAGGCGTGAGCCACCGCGCCCGGCCTTATAAGTCCTATGTTTTAAGTGCCACCTGTGTTATTCAAAATAACTTTCTTTTTTTTTTTTTTTTTCAGAGAAGGGGAGAGAGTAGGGTGGCATGAGGAGAGGACTAGGATGGTAAGATGTTAAAGGTTTGAAGGAAGATGTAAGCTTTACCAAAATTAAAAAGTAAAGGGAGTAAGTGGAGGGGGGAAAGGTGCAGAACAGTGTAATGTGCCACTACTTGTGGAAAAAATTATACTCAGCACTTTTACATATACTCAGCAGATCTTCCAGAAGAGGTAAGAATCTGATAACTGTAGTTGCCTCCAGGGAAGCGAATTTAGGTATCTGGAGAGGAAAGGAATTATTTTCTTTGTGAACCCTTCTGATACAGATCAGATGTTTGTCCTCTCCAAATCTCATGTTGAAACATAATCCCCAGTGTTAAAGTTGGGGCCTGGTGGGAAGTATTTGGGTCATGGGGGGCAGATCCCTCGTGAATGGCTTGGTGCTGTCTTTTTGATAGTGAGTGAGTTCTTACTGTCAGTTCACAGGACATCTGGTTGTTTAAAGAGTGTGGCACGTTCCTCACCCCTTCTTGCTCCTGCCCTCACCATATGCTGTGCTGGCTCCTAGGACTTCCACTGTGATCTTAAGCTTCCTGAGGCCTTCCCAGAAGCCGATGCCAGCACCATGCTTTATGGAAAGCCTGTAGAACCTTTAGCCAATTAAGCCTCTTTTCTTTATAAATTACTCAGTTTCAGGTGTTTCTTTACAGTGCCCTTAAACAGCCTAACAGCCCAACATACCTTCTATATGTTGCGAGTTTTGCCCTCAGTAACTGAATACACCTAATTTTTTTTTAACTAAACACTTGACTGGAGTGCATAGTATCAGTATAGAATCTTCTACTGAATATTCGTTATTTAGGATTCTGTAATTATAGGGTCACTTAGGAAAGCAGAAATCTCCATAATTTAGAGATACTCAAGAACTAATTTTTTTTTTTTTTGGTTCCACTTTCTAAGGGTTTAAAAAACTAATTGTTTATAAAACTACTCTCTATTAGTAAAAGGGTTGGATCACAGAATTGACTCTTTTTAAGTCTAGAATTAATAACACCTGTGAGAATTCCATTATATAATAGAATATAAGTGTTGAAAATGAGTGAAATTATATTTTACAAAAAATTAGCAGAGGAGAGATACTCTTTACATATTTCAGAATGGGAGATTGATAAAGTGTAAAGCTATTAAATCAAGTTATAAAGGGTTAACTATACTTTTTTTTTTTTTTTTTTTTTTAAGACGGGGTTTCACCATGTTGATCAGGCTGGTCTTGAACTCCCAACCTCAGGTGATCCGTCCGCCTTGGCCTCCAAAGTGCTTGGATTACAGGCGTGAGCCACCACGCCTGGCCCAACTATACTCTTTGAAGATATAAAAGTGACCACTAGAGGAGCTAAAAATCTTATGAGAGTACAGTGGCTCACACCTGTAATCCCAGAACTTTGGGAGACCAAGGCGTGAGGATCACTTGAGCATAGGAGTTTGAGACCAGCCTGGGCAACAAAGACCCTGCATCTATAAAAAATTAGCCAGGCATGGTGGCGTGCACACCTTTGGTCCCATCTACATAGGCTGAGGCAGGAGGATTGCTTGAGCCCTGGAGGTTAAGGGTGCAGTGAGCCATGTTCATGCCACTATACTCTAGCCTGGGTGACAGAGCAATACACTATCCCAAAAAGAAAAAAACAAAAAATATATATAATATGTAGAGTTATTTTGGTTCCTGATTTTAAAAATATTAACTATAAGAAAACACTTATAAGAGAAATTTGAACACAGACTAGATTTTTTTATATTAAGGAATTCATTGTTAATATTTTTAGAGTCCTTGCATTATAGAAATACATGCCGAAGTATTTTTGTTTGAAATAATTGGATGTCTGGAATTAACTTCACAATCATACAGCAGGGAGAGCTGGGCATGAGCTGGGTTGAGTGTAGATGAAAGACAATTAGCTGAGTGTTGGTAGTTCCTGGAGCCAGGGGACAGGAGTTCATTCTACTATTTTTCTAGTTTTGTATATGTCTGAAAGTTTCTACAATATTAAGTAAAAATTATTGAATAACAAAAATGTAAAATGAATGATCTTATGGCAGAACTGGTGTATATGCTATGGTTGTAACTGTGTTAAAATAGGAATGAATATGGAAGGGGTATTATAATTATCTTGGGGTGGTGAAGTGTGGTAACTTTCCTGATTTCCAGTTCTCTGTAGTCCTGTGAATTTTACTTCTGTATTTTCACAAAATACAGAAGTAAACTTGGGAGTGATCATGGCCCACCCGCAACCTCTTCTTACATGGGCCACCCTTTCTTACCATGTTACCATGTAAAATCTGTTAGCATTTATCTTGGAATCATGTGATTCCCTGTGCAGTGTTTTGGCTGTGCACTCTTTGAGAAGATAATGAATAGCCCCTGACGTATGGTGAGTTTTTGATAACTATCTGTGTTCTGAACTGGTGTAGGTAAGTGGCACCAATACCTGACGATGTTAAATACAGGGGGTGTGGAATGGCCCTCTGACTAAGAACTCCATGTATCAGCCAAATACCAGAATTAAAATGATAGAGGAGGCTAGGCACGGTGGCTCACGCCTGTAATCCGAGCACTTTGGGAAGCCGAGGCAGGCAGATCACCTGAGGTCAGGAGTTCGAGACCAGCCTGGCCAACATGGTGAAACCCCATCTCTACTAAAAATACAAAAATTAGCCAGACGTGGTGGTGCATACCTGTATTCCCAGTTATTCGGAAGGCTGAGGCAGGAGAATTGCTTGAACACAGGACGCAGAGGTTGCAGTGAGCCAAGATGGCGCCATTGCACTCCAGCCTGGGCGACAGAGCCAGAGTGAGACTCCTTCTCAAAAAGAAAAGGTAGAGGAAGTTAGGAGGTTATGAAGTAAAGCAACTACAGACTTGAAGCTGTTCATTCTAAGAGGTGACAGTGCCAGGAAGCGGGAAGAGAATGATAGCTGTGTATGTTGGTGTTGGAGTGTAAGGGTTGTCTACATTAGGAGACTACTGGAAGGCATGATTAGGGAAAGGAGCAAGGGCCCACATTTGTGTGAGCCCTCATCCCTAACCGGGACTGTGAAGGCTAAACTGTCCTTGGTTTTATTTCCAGGCCTGGTGAGTAACGTGGTATTCACCAGTCACACCACGGAGCAGCGGCATCCCCTCCTTGTTCAACTGCAGAGCCTCATCAGGGCTGCCAATCCTGCTGCAGCCTTCATTCTTGCAGAAAATGGGATTGTTACCAGGTAATCTATAGATTGACTTTGCAAGACCAGTTGCTTTCTCAAATACAATACTCAGTGCCCCACAGAGTCTTTCTACTGTATCTAAAACCTGAACATTTATAGAAGTCAGCTTTTGAGCCAGGTACAGTGGCATGTACCTATAGCCCCAGCTACTCTACTAAAAATACAAAATTAGCCGGGTGTGGTGACGCATGCCTATAATCCCAGCTACTCGGGAGGCTGAGGCAGGAAAATTGCTTGAACCCAGGAGGCAGAGGTTGCGGTGAGCCGAGGTCGTGCAATTACACTCCAGCCTGGGCAACAAGTGTGAAACTCAGTCTCAAAAAAAAAAAAAGGCAGGCTGAGTGCCATGGCTCACACCTGAAATCCCAGTGCTTTGGGAGGCCAATATGGGAGGATTGTGTGAGCCAAGAGTTAGAGGCTGCAGTGAGATATGTTTGTGTTGCTGCACTTCACAGCCCGAGCAAGAGAGCAAAACCCCATCTATTTTTTTGTATTTTTAGTAGAGACAGGGTTTCTCAATGTTGGTCAGTCTGGTGCCTCAGCCTCCCAAAGTGCTGGGATTATAGGCGTGAGCCACCGCACCTGGCCAATCCCATCTCTTAAAAAAAAAAAAAAAGGCAGACTGAGCACAATAGCTCATGCCTGTAATCTCAGCACTTTGGGTGACAGATGGGAGGATCACTTGAGTCAGGAGTTTGAGACCAGCCTGGACAATATAGTGAGAACCCATCTCAAAAAAGAAAATATATATTGGGAAAAAAAAGCCAGTTTTTGAAGTGCTTTTGATGCTCTGTAAAAACCTCTAAGAAGACCCCAACCTGTACTGTTTGGAGGCATTTTGTTTTGATGCATTCACATTCTCAGCCACTGAAGGATGGTAGTCAATGTTTTCTCTGACCATCTTTGTATTAAAGTGTTAGAGAAATGGCATAGAGAATGTAGAGAAGGGTCAGGTGTGGTGGCTCAACCTGTAATCCCAGCACTTAGGGAGCCCAAAACTCCTTGAAGGAGTTCCAGACTAGCCTAGGTAAAATAGTGACACCCTGTTTCTACCAAAACAGTTTTTTTAAAAATCAGCCAGCGTGGTGGTGCATGTCTGTAGTCCCAGCTACTCAAGAAGCTTGGACAGGATGATTGCCTGAGCCTAGGAGTTTAGGGTTACAGTGAGCCATGCTCACACCATTGCACTCCAGCCTGGATGAAGTAGTGAGACTTTGTCTCTCAAAAAAAAAAAAAGGTAACATAGAGATATTATCGCTTTACTTCATGGACTTAGGTTCAATTTACAACTAAAAATAGAGAATTAGTGATTTTGTATGTGTATACACATATACAAAGAGAAAACACCTGGTTAAAAAATAAAATAAAAAAAAAAAAAAAAAAAGAAAGGCTGAGCGTGGTGGCTCACGCCTGTAATCCAAGCACTTTGGAGGCCAAGGCGGGTGAATCACCTGAGGTTGAGAGTTCAAGACCAGCCTGACCAACATGGTGAAACCCCGTCTTAAAAAAAAGGCCGGGCGCGGTGGCTCACGCCTGTAATCCCAGCACTTTGGGAGGCCGAGGTGGGTGGATCACGAGGTCAAGAGATCGAGACCATCCTGGTCAACATGGTGAAACCCCGTCTCTACTAAAAATACAAAAATTAGTTGGGCATGGTGGCACGTGCCTGTAGTCCCAGCTACTTGGGGGGCTGAGGCAGGAGAATTGCTTGAACCCAGGAGGCGGAGGTTGTGGTGAGCCGAGATCGCGCCATTGCACTCCAGCCTGGGTAACAAGAGCGAAACTCCGTCTCAAAAAAAAAAAAATTAAAAAAAAAAAAAAAGAGAGAAAATACCTGGTTATGTAGCCATTTTGTTTGCTCAATTCAGATAAAAGGTTATATACCTTTTTATGTAGTTTTGACTTTTGAACTATGTAAATATTTTATCTATTCAAAAATTAAATCAAGGAGGGAAAAAACTAAATTAAATATAAACCAAAAAAAAAAGAATCTGTATATCAAAATAATAACCACACAAAAAAAGTAATTCAAGTAACTTTTGAACATAATCCTCTGCTGGAACCCTGGTTCTAAACAACATCACTGATTGAAGAGAGATTATGAATATGAAATAAAGATGAAGAAAAACGCTTCAAATACTTATTTTACTTTATTTTATTTTTGAAACAGACTTTTGCTCTGTAACCCAGGCTGGAGTGCAGTGGCACGACCTCAACTCACTGCAACCTCCACCTACTAGATTCAAGCGATTCTCCTGCCTCAGCCTCTCAAGTAGCTCGGATTATAGGTGCACACCACCATGCCCAGCTAATTTTTCTACTTTTAGTAGTGATAGGGTTTCACCATGTTGGACAGGCTGGTGTTGAACTCCTGGCCTCAAGTGATCCACCCACCTCAGCCTCCCAAAGATCAAATGTTGATTTGAATTGGAGATTCAATATAAATTCATTATTTTAAAAAATATATATATTTCCTAGCACTTTCCTTTGAAAGGGACCAGAATAGTAATACCACAGTCGCAGCAAATACCCTTACCTCTGTATCTTGGTTTCTAAGTACCAGTCTCCACTACAAGGTATCAAGACTCCTGGATAATTAGCTGACTACATGCCCAGGTCAAGGAAAGTACAAGGTGAGCCTGGTCCATTTTATGCCAATAAACCAAGAAAGTACACAAAGATTAGTGAAGATGTGTCAGAAGGATACAGGAACTCAAGAAGTTTCTGCTAGTCAGGCCCGGCGCAGTGGCTCACGCCTGTAATCCCAATACTTTGGGAGGCCGAGTTGGGCGGATCACCTGAGGTCAGGAGTTCAAGACCAGCCTGGCCAACGTAGTGAAATCCCATCTCTACTAAAAATACAAAAATTAGCTGAGTATGGTGATGAGTGCCTCTAATCCCAGCTACTCAGGAGACTAAGGCAGGGGAATTGGTTGAACCTGGGTGATGGAGGTTGCAGTGAGCCGAGATGGTGCCATTGCACTCCAGCCTAGGCCACAGAGCAAGACTTTGTCTCAAAAAAAAAAAAAAGAAAAGAAAAGAAGTTCCTGCTAGTCTAATTTGGGACAATTTGAGGATAAGAAAGATCAGTGATAATACTGGAACTATGGATTATAACACATGGAATAAAATGTGTATCCACAGTGATATACAAAAGCGGAGGGGGCCAGCATAGCAAAACCCTTTACAGAAGAATGCCAAGTAAATAAGGTTTGATAGAACTTAGAAAATAATCATTTTGTAACCTTCAGTCTAATACAGTATTTGATTTAGGGAATGATTAATGAATTCTAAAAGCATTAGGTGAAAGACTGTTGAAGAAAAAAAATATCACTCGTCCTCCACTGTATAAAGTATCACTCCATAGACTACTGACTCCTTACAAAGAGGGAAAAATACCTTACAATGGAAAGGTCTGGTATACCTATTTTGACCAAACAATTAAACTCAGTGAGACCAATAATGGGACAAACTGATAACCTGTACCTCCTTGATGTGATGCAATGGAAAGGATGCAACACCACCTGGATATTAATCTCCAAAAATGCATAACCTGAATCTAATTACGAGGATTAGAAACAGACAAATTCAAGTGTGGGATACAAGAGTTCTGACATGTACCCTTCAAAAATATCAATACCATGAGAATCAAACAAGCAAAAGATGGAGGAGCTGTTCCAGCTTAAAGAGAATAAAGATTATAAATTTAGGCCGGGTTTGGTGGCTCACACCTGTAATCCCAGCACTTTGGAAGGCTGAGGGCAGGTGGATCACCTGAGGTCAGGAGTTCAAGACCAGCCTGGCCAACATGGTGAAACCCCATCTCTACTAAAAATACAAAAATTAGCCGGGCATAGTGGCAGGTACCTGTAGTCCCAGCTACTCTGGAGGCCAAGGCAGGAGAATCGCTTGAACCCAGGAGGTGGATGTTGCAGTGAGCGGGGATTGCACCACTGCACTCCAGTCTGGAGAATACAGTCGTCTCAAAAAAATAATAATAATAATAAAAATGTAATGGACACTCCCCCACTGAAAAAGGGGAAATTTGAAAGTGGATGTATGTTATTAGTGCTTCTCCAGATTTGTTGTGCATATGCATCTCTAGTGGAGATATTGTTAAAAACTAGTTTCTAGTTCAGTAGGTCTGAGTTGGGGCCTGAGGTTCTGCATTTCTAACAAGCTCCCAGGTGATTCCTGGGAGCCAGTAAATTCCTTGGATGTGATCATGGTATTGTGGTTCTGTAAGAGAATGTCCTTGTTCTTGGGAGATGCATACTGAAGTATTTAGGGGTAAAATATGGTGAGTACAACTAGTTTTCAGTTCAGAAAAAAAAGTGCTTATGTGTATTTAGGGGACATGAAGAAGAAGCAAAATGTTCAGGTTAAGACTGACAGTCCTAATTAATCTAGGTCTTTTCTGTGTGTTTTCAAAGGAATGAAGACATTGAGCTGATTCTCTCAGAAAATAGTTTTTCAAGTCCTGAGATGCTACGATCTCGATATTTAATGTATCCTGGATGGCAAGTATCGTCACTGAAAAATAGCTAAGATTTCTTTGTAAACCCAATGATTTATTTATTTACAGGAAAAAAACAGGCAGAAGGTGAAAATACCAGATGTGCTTTGCAAGGGTGACACATGGCAGCTGGCACGGCCCACCTGTCCCAGCAGCTGCTGGCCTTGCCAGGATCCCAGTGCTCCACCTGTTGGGCTCCAAATGTTTCAGTTTAGGGAGTCATCTTGTAGGGAGCAAGCACAGCCGTGCCCTGTGTTCCTCCAGTCCCTACTGACGGCAGAGTGGCTGGCACAGAACCAAGGAGTTATAACTCTCCTAGGTGAGAGTTGCTTCTGACAATACGATCAGCCAGTCCTCTAGGGTTCCCGTCTGCTCATATGACCCAGGGAGTGTTCTCTGTAAGTTGCTGCACAGCCTGTGGACCTTTCCAGAGGAGAAGAGGACAAAGGAGACAATAATATGCAAAATTACTGTAATCATACTAATACCAACACACTGGAGCATTTACTGTGTGTGCTAGCTGTTGTTCTAAGACTCCATTCTCTACATGGCAGCTACTAGCCACATGGCTATTTAATGAAATGTAAATTAATAAAAATCAAAATTTAGAATTCAGTCTTTCAGTCACACAGTCACATTTCAGGTGCTGCATAGCTTCCTGTGTCTAGCAGCTACCGTGTCCAACAGTGCAGATCTAGAACATTTCTATGTGCCAGAAAACTCTGTTGAACAGCACTGTGGTGAGATCCTTGTTTGTGTTACCTCATTTACACCACGCCTGTGAAGTGGATTCCTTTATTTCTCATTTTACAGATAAAGTACCAGAGGCAGCAAAGAGTTAATGACGCGTCCAGTTTACAGCTAGTAAATGAAAGAACTGGATTTCATATCCAGGTTGAAGGGCTCCGGAGCTTTTTCTCTTAGCTATTGTGCTACACTTATTTCTGTATAGAATGGATAATTTGTTTCTGCTCTGTTGAAGGTTTAGGGGAAGACGGTTGTTAAAGCTTGGCCAGAATTAATCTCTCGTGTTTATTTGAATTATCTTTGTTATTCTTTTTTTTTTTTTTTTTTTTTTTTGAGACGGAGTTTCGCTCTTGTTACCCAGACTGGAGTGCAATGGCGCTATCTCGGCTCACCGCAACCTCCGCCTCCTGGGTTCAAGCAGTTCTCCGGCCTCAGCCTCCCGAGTAGCTGGGACTACAGGCACGTGCCACCATGCCCAGCTAATTTTTGTATTTTTAGTAGAGATGGGGTTTCACTATGTTGACCAGGATGGTCTCGATCTCTTGACCTCGTGATCCACCCGCCTCGGCCTCCCAAAGTGGTGGGATTACAGGAGTGAGCCACCGCGCCCGGCCATCTTTGTTATTCTTACTCACTTTTCCCAAGCACCTCTCTATGTCCTTCACACTACCGCTTACACCACCAACTTTTTATCCTAACAAAAAATGATCTACAATGCTGTAAAACCAAAAAAAACCCAGAGAGTCAGTATGTAAAATTGAAAGCTTTCAGGCATATTCTTAGAAGGAACCTCTGATTTGAGTTACATCATATTTAAACAGTAAGTGGGTCATTCCTTATGCCTGAACAAGGTAATGGTATCTTAGCTAAAAATGAACAAATGGAGATTGTAGGGGGAACCTTCTTTCCAATGGCTACAGCCACTGACCCCCTTGCTGCCTGCAGTTCTAGTCCTGAGGCTCCTGTAATCACCACCAGGTGCCTAGAGAAGCCCTGTGCTCCAGTCCATACTGACTCATAACACAAAAACCTAGCTCAGGGCCCAGACACCTGGAGACAGCCTAATCCAGGAGAGAGTAGGGTATGAGGGGTCTGTTAGAAGACTGAATCTAGAGTTTAAAACGTTTTCCTCATCAGGAAGATCAGTCTTTATAGAGAATCAGAGATGGAGGGACCCCAAAGTTCTCTTTCAGGCCCTTCCTCCTAAGTGCATTTCTGGGAATCAGATAATTTCATCTTTAACAAGATGGCAGTCATCAGTTTCCTACTCATCTCTATATATTACTTCCCTCCCACTTGGGTCAGGGCCACCACCTCAGAGTCAGTGGGCTTTAGTTTCAGGCTGCGCTCAGCTCTATGCTGTGCACACATTCTCTGCCACTTCCCTCCCACATCCTTCTCTGTTCCCATCCACCCTACTCCCACCTTTTCTGGTAGAACAGCTTGTTTCTAGTTTGGGCAGAAACCTTGCTGCCTTCCCTTGGCCCCTGCAAATTCCCCTAAGGATTCAGATACCACAGAAGCCAGAGAAACCCCCATTCTCCAAATGACTTGTTTGGATGAGGAGAAGACAGGTCAGTCTTGCAAAAATATTATGCCTACCACATTACTTTAAAGAAATTACAAAGAATAAGATACTTTCAACAATTTAAAATTCAAAATTGCAGTGCTGTTCTAAAATAAAACGGGGCTGGGTGTGGTGACTCACGCCTGTAATCCCAGCACTTTGGGAGGCCGAGATGGGTGGATCATCTGAGGTCAGGAGTTTGAGACCAGCCTGACCAACATGGTGAAACCCCGTCTCTACTAAAAATACAAAAATTAGCTGGGCATGGTGGCACACACCTGTAATCCCAGCTGCTCAGGAGGCTGAGGCAAGAAAATTGCTTGAACCTGAGAGGCAGAGGTTGTAGTGAGCCAAGATCCTGCCACTACACTTCAGGCTGGGCAACAGGGTGAGACTCTGTCTCAAAAAAATAAATAAATTAGACCAGGTATGGTGGCTCATGCCTGTAATCCCAGCACTTTGGGAGCATGGGATGGGTAGATCACAAGGTCAGGAGTTCAAGACCAGCCTGGCCAATATGGTGAAACCCTGTATGTACTAAAAATACAAAAATTAGCCGGGTGTGATGGCATGCACTTGTGATAGCTACTCAGGAGGCTGAGGCAGGAGAATTGCCTCACCACTGCACTTCAGCCTGGGCAACAGAGCAAGACTCCATTGCAAAAAAAAAAAAAAAAAAAAATGAGCCAGGCCTGGTTTCGGGCACCTGTAATCCCAACTACTGGGAGGGCTGAGGCGGACAATTGCTTGAACTCAGGAGGCGGAGGTTGCAGTGAGCCAAGATCGCGACACTGCACTCTAGCCTGGGCAACAGAGCGAGACTCGTGTCAAAAATAAATAAATTAATTAATTAACATAAAATAAAGGAAACAGGCTAGACACAGTGGCTCATGACTATAATCCCAGCACCTTGGGGGGCTGTGGAGAGAGGATCACTTGAGGCCAGGAGTTCAAAACCAGCCTGGGCAGTATAGTGAGACCATCTCTAATAAAAAGTCAAAATTAATTGAGCATGGTGGCATGTGTGGTAGCAGCTACTCAAGAAGCTGAGGTTGCCGGGCGCGGTGGCTCACGCCTGTAATCCCAGCACTTTGGGAGGCCGAGGCGGGCGGATCACGAGGTCAAGAGATCGAGACCATCCTGGTGAACATGGTGAAACCCCGTCTCTACTAAAAATACAAAAAACTTAGCTAGGCGTGATGGCGCGTGCCTGTAGCCCCAGCTACTCGGGAGGCTGAGGCAGGAGAATTGCTTGAACCCGGGCGGCGGAGGTTGCAGTGAGCCGAGGTCGCGCCACTGCACTCCAGCCTGGCGCCTGGTGACGGAGCGAGACTCTGTCTCAAAAAAAAAAAAAAAGAACCTGAGGTGGATATCACTTGAGCCTCAGATGTCAAGGCTGCAGTGAGATAATGATCACACCGCTGTACTCCAGCCTTAGCAACAGAGCAAGACCCTGTCTCAAAGAAAATAGCAGAGATCCCCACTTCCTTCTGTGACAGGTGTACACATTCATATGTACAACCTGTTAGGCTGCCAGCAACAAGATGGCAGGGCATAGTTGGAGCCCTTAAAGAAATGGGAGGGAAGCCAGGCGTAGCAGCTCACGCTTGTTATCCTAGCACTTCGGGAGGCTGGGGCGGGCGATCACTTGAGACCAGGGGTTTGAGACCAGCCTGGCCAATGTGGCAAAACCCCGTCTCTACCAACAGCACAAAAATTAGCTGGGTGTATTGGCACACATGCCTGTGATCCCAGCAACTCAGGATGCTGAGGCACGAGAATTGCTTGAACACAGGAGGGGGAGGTTGTAGGGAGCCAAGATGATACCACTACACTCCAGCCTGGGCGACAGAGGGAGACCTTGTCTCAGAAAGAAAGAGAGAGAGAGAAGAAAGGAAGGAAGGAAAGGAGGAGATATCCTGAGCAAGAGCCCCCTACTATACTAGAAAGTACCCCCAAACTCAGATGGGGACTGGGAGGCTTCAGAGGTACATAGGGTCTTTGACATCAAGGAACTGCAAATCTAAGGAGGTGATATTATAGGGTAAGTGGTATATAATTTATCTCAAAGTAGCATGTAATAATACTCAAAGCCCAAATTATTTGTACTTGTAATTTTTTAAACCTTTTAAGGTATGAAGGTAAATTGAATGCTGGGTCAGTCTATCCACTAATGGTTCAGATCTGTGTATGGTTTGGCCGTCCCTTGGAGAAGACTCGCTTTGTGGCCAAGTGTAAAGGTAAGCCTTGACTGGGATGTCCCAGACCCTGGAAAAAGGGTGCCCCAGAGTTGATTCTGCCTCCTGGTACCATTTCAGTATTCTATGTGCTGTGTCTCTTCTTACCTTTTGGAACCAAAAGTAGACAGAGGGATTTGAGGATTGTGGGTGGCCACACAATTTGATCTCCACTCCACTGAAAGGGTTTTCCCTCCCCTGGGAACAGTGGAAGAGCCCCTGGGGAGCAACAGGGTGTGAGGGGTAGAACCTGTGAGCCCTAGACCCTGGTGTATGGTCCCTCCCCAGTCCCTCAAACTCCCAGCTGTGCTGTGCTGAATTTGGCCTGTTCCTCCATGTGGGTGACAGCCCTGTCCTCTTCCTCCACCAGCAATTCAGTCCTCCATCAAGCCAAGTCCCTTCTCTGGAAACATCTACCACATCCTGGGCAAAGTGAAGTTTTCAGGTAACTAGGGGCTGGGATTTGGGAGTTCTACAGCATGGAGTGCCTGCATCTCATGATGTGAGTTCAGAGTTTCTGCTGATACTCTGCAGACCACTGATGCCACTCAGACTCTCAGAATCCTTCCCCACCCTGGGCCTTGCCACCATCCAGCTTGTCCATCACCGCTCTCCCCCGAGCGCCCACTTTCTGTAGGTCCTTCTGTTCCATGGCAGAGGTTTGTCCTCCTCTCCTGGATGACTTGCTCAGGGGCTCTTCTCACAGCTTTTTGGCTTTCTTGTTCCAGAGCCTCACACTCCACACCTCTTGAGCCAGTCATGGCCTCCTCTAGACCTAAAACCAGGAGCTGCCCCAATGCTGAGCTCTTCAGCTCCAGATCTGTTTCTGACCAAAGTCTTCAAGCTTCCATTTGCCTTCTCCTCTCTTCTGCCCAGTAGGCCTGAGTATCATTCTTAGACCTCTGGGTCCCTTGTATCCGATAGTCTTTTTCCAGGCTGGGCATCAGGGAAGGCCTCAGAACAAGTAGGAGTCAGTCAACTCAGTGTTGAGGAAGGGGACAGTATTCCAGGGGAAAGAAACAACATTTGCTATAATACAGAGGCAGAAAAGGCACATTTCAGGAACCAAAAAGCATTTACTGTGGCTGGAGCCTGGGAATAGGGGGAAAGGGAGTGTGTCTGTTAGGATGTCTTCAGCCATTATCACAGAGAACCCCCACTCAGGTAGCAGGTGTTGGCTATATAACAAGTGAGGTGCTAAAGCAGCAGAGCAAGGCAACAGAACCCAGGTGATGTGTGTCTTCCTGTCCTCCCATTCTTGGTGTTTCAGTTTGTCTTTCAGGTTCCTGCCCCTTATGGTTGCCAAGTGGTGCTATAGGTCTGGGTGTCAAAGCCACACATAGCATCCAGCCAGTGAGGAGAGTCTGGCTCTTCCTGTGGGTGTCTGTGTCAGTACAGCACCTCCCCCCAATTTCTCAGCCAACTTTTCTCATTGGATTGAATTGCCATGCCTTCCTGGACCCATCCATCATCCATTGGGGAACTGGTATTGGAAGAAGAGGGAGACGATGTGGGGGATAGGCAACTATCAGTGTCTGCTGTAGGGAACCACCGAGGGCTTCAAACATAGAACCATCACGGTTCAGGTGGGAGAATTACATAGGTTCTTAGCTCATAGCTTTTGGTTAATTTATGTGATCAAATCAGAAACTTGGGCCCCATGCCCAAGCCCATGGTGCTCAGGCTCCAACAGCCAGCTCCTGCTGCTTCAGAGGTCTTGGTACTTTTGTTTTTCCCTCTCATCCGTCACCTCCTTTACTTCTTTATTTTTATTTCTTTTTTGCCCAGGCATGGTGGCTGACGCCTGTAATTCCAGCACTTTGGGAGGCCGAGGCAAGAGGATCACTTGAGGTCAGGAGTTCAAGACCAGCCTGGTCAATATGGCAAAACCCCCTTTCTTTCTTTTTTTTTTTTTTTTTTTTTTGAGACAGAGTCTCACTCCGTCCCCAGGCGCCAGGCTGGAGTGCAGTGGCGCGACCTCGGCTCACTGCAACCTCTGCCGCCAGGGTTCAAGCAATTCTCCTGCCTCAGCCTCCTGAGTAGCTGGGACTACAGGCGCGCGCCACCATACCCAGCTATTTTTTTTATATTTTTAGTAGAGACGGGGTTTCACACCATGTTGGCCGGGATGGTCCCGATCTCTTGACCTCGTGATCCGCCCGCCTCGGCCTCCCAAAGTGCTGGGATTACAGGCGTGAGCCACCGCGCCCGGCCGGCAAAACCCCATTTCTACTAAAAATAAAAAAATTAGGCCAGGCGCAGTGGCTCACACCTGTAATTTCAACACTTTGGGAGTACAAGGTAGGTGGATCATTTGAGGTCAGCAGTTCAAGACCAGCCTGACCAACATATGAAACCCCATCTCTACTAAAAATGTAAAATTAGCTGAGTGTGGTCTCAGGCACCTGTAATCCCAGCTACTTGGGAGGGTGAGACAGGAGAATCGCTTGAACCTGTGAGGTGGAGGTTACAGTGAGCCGAGATCGTACCATCCAGCCTGGGCAACAAGAGTGAAACTCCGTCTCAAAAAATAATAATAATAACCAGGTATGGTAACACACACCAGCTACTCGGGAGGCCAAGGTGGGAGAATCACTTGAACCCAGGAGACAGAGGTTGCAGTGAGCCAAGGTTGCACCACTGCACTCCAGCCTCGGCAACAGAGTGAGACTCCATCTCAAATAAATAAATAAATAAATATTTTTATTTCTTTTTTTATTTTTATTTTTTGAGACAATGCCTCACTTTGTCACCTAGGCCAGAATATAGTGGTTTGATCTTGGCTTACTGCAGCCTTGGCCTCCCAGGCTCAAGTGATCGCCCTACCTCAGCTTCCCAAGTAGATGGGACTACAGGCGTGAACCACCATGCCTGCTTGGTTTTTTTCTTTTTTGTGGAGATGAGGTCTCGAACTCCTGGGCTCAAGTGATCCTCCTGCCTCGGCCTCCCAAGATGCTAGAATTTAGATGTTAGCCACCACACCTAGCCTCTTATTTATTTAGATCTGCTATTGACTCTTTTTCTATTCAAGTTTAACCTCTCTTTTTTCTGGATCCTTTCTCATCCTGCCCTTCAGGGAGCCCTTGCCCACTTCTTGGGTCTCCAGTCACTCCTATCCCCCGTCTCCTTAGCATATAACCTGGTCACACATTCCCATTCTCATCTGTGTGACCTTCATGCAACACTGCTGTACTGTTTTTTGTGTTGTGTTTTGTTTTTGAGACAAGGTCTTGCTCTGTTGCCCAGGCTGGAGTGCAGTAGTGCAATCCTAGGTCACTGCAACCTCAACCTCCTGATATCCAAGCGATCTTCCCACCCCAGCCTCTCAAGTAGCTGCGACTACAGGAACACACCATATACCTAGCTAACTTTTTTGTTGTACTATTGACTGTGCCCTCCTCCCTTGGCCTCTAAGGCCTTTGCTGAAAGCCCCCCACTTCTACCAAGCAGACTTTCTTTCCTTTTTCTCAACTACCTCTTCCATAGTGGTTATTCCAGCAACCACCAGGGACTGTGTGAATGTCTCACACGCAGGGCCTTACAGAGTTTCAAATGCCACAAGTGCAGCGTCAAAATCTTCCTCTTCTCCCACCCCAAACCTTTTTTTTATCTTGTATTTCCTTTCTGGGCTAATAGTGTCCACCTGACCACCCAGATCAGCCAAACCAGAAACTTATTTTGTTCCTCTCTCTTACTCCATCCTTTCCTCTCCATTATAAAAAACAAAACCAAAACAAAATGGGATCTCCCTCTGTTACTCAGGCTGGAGTACAGTGGCACAATCTCCACTCACTGCAGCCTTGAATTCCTGGACTCAAGTGATCCTCCCGCCTCAGACTCCTGAATAGCTGGGACCACAGCATGAGCCACTGTGCCCACCTGCTCCATCCTAAGTTGCCACCAGTCATGTCATTTCTCTCTCCTGCATTTTCTCATGAATCTGCACTGTTACAGTCTTAGCATAGCTGTGTCCTTTAAGGCAGGCTCTTGGGGCTGATGTGTATTCTCCTTACAGACTCTGAGAGGATCATGGAGGTCTGCCACAACACACTGGCCAACTCCTTGAGCATTATGCCAGTTTTGGAAGGACCCACACCACCACCGGACTCCAAAAGCGTATCTCAAGATAGCAGCGGGCAGCAGGAATGCTACCTTGTGTTCATCGGCTGCTCCCTGAAGGAAGACAGCATCAAGGACTGGCTGCGGCAGACAGCTAAGCAGGTGGTTTCCAGAGTCCAGGCAGACCTGACACGATGTGACCAGACACCTCAGAGCTGCTGCTGGCCCTGAGAAGCCCCGCCACTGCCTCCCTGATGCCTCCTCACTGGGCTGCCCCTCCCAGGCCCAGCCCAGCACTTTCAGGGACACTTTGAGAGAGGGAGGAAGCCACTCAGAGCAGACTCCAGGCAGGCATGCTATGTTGTCTGCTCTGTGAACCAGGTTCTCTGCAAGCTTTGAGTGCTAAGCTTTGTAGCACAGCCTTAGGCATTTAGTTCATCCTAGAACTCTGGGAATAGAGTTAGCCGGGGACTGGGTCTTCTGTAGATGCTCATTGGAGACCTGTCTTTATACTGAGGCCTGGGCTGCCTCACCTAGATAACCTTTCAAATGGTTCTTGACTGCGGGACCTCAGGCTGCCCCTTTGTCTGCATGCCATTGGTAGGGAGTAGGGATAAGAATCTACAAAGAGGCAGGACCATGCCCATTTATGAAAACACTGGGCTGTCTTCTGCTGCTTGTTCCCTGCTGGCTCACAGGGCCCTATGACAGGAAAGTGGTTTTCTCAAAGAGCAGACAGGCAGAATATTATGTCCAAGCCATAGTGCACATGCTTTTTCCCCTGCTGGGATCTTAGTCGTGTAACAGACCCCTGAGCCCTCCCCTGCCCATGCGCTCCATGAGTTCTGCTGGGACCTGACCCTCCACTCCCCATCTCTGCAGAAGCCCCAGAGAAAAGCCCTGAAGACCAGGGGGATGCTGACACAGCAGGAGATCAGGAGCATCCACGTGAGTGCCTTGCCATGGCTTCTCCTCTCGGTGGCCCAGGGCTGTCCTCCTCGGCTTGCACAGCTCTGTCTTTTGGATTCCCTGAGTGAGGAGCTGTTTGGAGGTCATGATGGAGGTCTTTCTTCTCCCAGGCCGAGGGAAGCTGGGTACAGAATTCTGGCCTTTGCAGCCTCAGTGAGGAGGGTGCAGGAGACCTCTGGTGTGACCTGGGCATGAGACTGAGGAGAGCCAGTACTTGCGGGAGAAACTGATGACTGGAGCCCCTGCCTTGGCACCTTGTTCCTGCAACTGCAGAAGACCCCTATTCCAGATGAACCAGCTAGGGCCCATGCAAAAACTGTCAAGATCCAGAAGGTGCTCATGGGAAGGTTGTGGAACCTGAGGCCAGGATGAGAGGCTGATTGAGAGATCCCCTTGATGAGCCTCCCAGCCTCCAGGTTCTGACCCTCAGCCTCTCCCTCAGTCGCCATGCCCACTGGGACTTTTTCCTGAGGGATTTGGGGACAAAAAGCTAAAAAGGACACACAGTTTAGGTCCCTAGACTGGACTATGTCACCAGCCCCAGTAATGAGCAGGGGAAGTGGGAGCAGGAAGGTATTCTGGGACTCCAGGAGGCCCTACTTTGGATTTGAGGAGGGCCCCTTCATAACCAGCTCTTCTAGGCCCAGACAGCCCTGGATGCTCCTGGGGAAGACAACATGGGCACAAGGTAGTCCTCATAATTCATGTTCCCCTGAAAGCCAGCCATGACATAGGAGTTAAATACAGGTAGTTTTTTTGGGAAGTGATTCTAGGAGACACTAAATAGGAAATGGGAGGGTGAAAGAGGGGAAGGGGAAACAGTCAATAAAGAGTGTGTTCGCACATCAGTACCACTGCGGCCATGGGAGCTTCATCCCACTAGGGCCTCCCAGAGCTCCTCACCTGAGAGGTGGGGAACCACTCTTGGGCATGGCTTGAGGGTTGCTGGGGGTGTTCACTTCCTGGCTCCTCTGAATAGCAGAGTAGTCTGTCTTGCTAGGGGAATAAACTTGGTTGTTTTTAATGAGTGAGTGAAAGAAAGTAGTCAGATAATTATTACAGGACTTTTTTTCCTACAGGTAAAACGCCACCTGGAACCCCTGCCTGCAGGCTACTTTTATAATGGCACTCAATTTGTTAACTTCTTTGGTGACAAAACTGATTTTCACCCACGTATCCTTGGAACAGTGTGGTCCCTGTGTGGAACCTGGGCAGTGAGGCTGCGAGTGTGTGTTAGCCTGTCTGTAAAGTGGTTGTCTGCCAGAGCCACGCATCTGAGCCCCAGGAGCAGGCTGGGCTCTGCATGTCCACAGACTGGGACCGGGAATGCACAGGGGCAAACCTCAGGGGCAAACTTTTCATTTCAGTCTTTGATGTTGTTAAAATTAGATTTCTCTTTTATTGAGTGATTGCTAATATGACTCTGGGGGTTATAGTTTTTTGGTTTTATCTTATTTTAATAGAGATGTGGTCTCACCATGTTGCCCAGGCTGGTCTCAAACTCCTGGGTTCAAGTGATCTGTCCTCCTCAGCCTCTCAAAGTGCTAGGATTGCAGGCGCGAGCCACTGTGCCCAGCCTGTGGGTTATAGTTTGGATGCAGCTACGGTGATACCCTGAAGTCTGCAGTTGTCAGAGTCACAATTTACAAGTTGAAGACAGCCTGATTACAACAGTTAATCTGTGAAAAGATAGATAGGAGAAAATGTAAGACTTGAAGTGCTGCTGTGTGCTAATGAAAGCTGAAGGGCTCAGTTCTAGGACCTCATTAATGTCCTTGTGCCAATAGCCATCACATTCTTTGTAGCTGTGGTGCTGCCAGTGTATACAAAGAGCCCATCAGGTACCCTCTGTATGGGCCAGATGCTCACTTCCTCAGCGGTCCCCCTTCACCTGCCTACAGGTCCCTCTGGACTCAGGCAGGCTCCCTTGTCCTCCAGGCTCAGCGCTCTCTTCCTTAATGAGATGCCAGTCATGGACCAGTTCATGAATGACTACGTGGAAGAAGCCAACCGGGAAATTGAGAAGTATAACCAGGAGCTGGAGCAGCAGGAGTATCATGACCTCTTTGAGCTGAAGCCCTAGAGGAAGGCTGGGCCCATATGTTCTGCAGAATGTCCACCCTGGAGATGGACAAATGGATGTCTTAACCTCAGCTCTCCTAGAGGCTTCTCCCTGAAGGGCTGTCTTTGTTCTCCTTGGCCTATGTGTGCTGGCTTGAGTGCATGTTGTCTTTATTCCCTGTATAGCGCTGAAGAGCATCACCTACACCATTGATTTGTGGGGTCGGGGGGAATACTCAAGGATGAGCACATGGGGCCTGCCTGTCTATGTGTGCAGCTGGCAGTCCAGGAACTCTGGATTTCTGAAAACAGAATCTCCTTTGGGCTCTTGAGGTTGGGGAGAAGCATTAGGATTGCACAGAGGAGCTGCTGGGACTTAGAAGGAACCCTGGCTGCCTGAACTGTGGCCGTGTCTGGGAGGTGAGGCCACCACAGGCTGAAGCCTCAGATGCTGCTCCATGAGAGCCGTCTTCCCTAGTGGAGTGCCTGCCTCCCACTAGGCCCCTTTCCTTGAAGTAGCATGGCCCAGTCCTGGGAGGAGCAGCACAAGCCCTGCCCAAGTCTAGCCCACAGAGCCAGCAGCTTGGGTTGAGATCAATAACATGTTCACAAATGAGGGGATTTCCCTTCTGAACTAAACTGGAGGAGAGACTTGTTGCTTTCCAGAAGCGTGTGGCTCTTGAGTTGACATCAGCTTTCCCCCTTGGGGGTGGTTCTTGAGCTCCCCTATCACATCATTCAGGTGTCCTAATGTAGGGACAAGAGCAAGCCTGTGGCCCAGGCCCCCCAGCAACACTTCATCTCACTGTGGAAGGAGGTGTCCTGCAGCTGGTTACTCTTAGGCCTGGTGGCTGATCACTTGTGGGGTTAGCCTCCAGCACCCAGCTCTCCCGTAAGCCTTGCCAGGGAAGGCCTGCTTTTCAGCCACAAACTTCAGGAAACTCATCCCCCCGCTCCCCAGAGCATTGTTGCTGGCCCTGGGCTTGTATGGCTCCTGAGAACCAAGAATTTCAAATAATTCCAATACCTAAGTTAGAATTCCTTCCAATGACATTGTTTTCAGCTGGACCATAAAGCAGAGGGGAATTACAAGTGTGTCCCATTCCTGACCTTCATAATTGGTGTGGGGGACAGGGGAGTCCCAGCCACTGATATTTAGGTGATGTCTCTTAGGACTTCAGTGCCTCAGCTACCTGAACTGTAAATGTTTCTGAATTTCACATATTTTTTTTGCATGCCTTAGGAAGAAGCACATAGGTAAAACCAGCAGTTTCCAGTAACGTAGGGAGTTTTTGAGAAAGGCCCCTGGAGCAGTGGAGAGACAGGATGGAGCACATGCAGTCTGTGTGCCTGGTCACACAGGCCTGCATGCAGGTAACAAAGCAATTGTCAAGGGCTTATCAGTAAAATATACTTACATTAGAAAAAACAATTTGAAGTCAAATGAACAAAACTCCAGATACCACTGAGTAAGAAATCTTGCATCAAGAAGGGCTTCTGAAAAGGCCCATGTGCTCCAGTTCCAGCTCCAAAAGGCCCCACTGTGGAACCCAAGTCTGGGAGCCCCCAGACTTCTGGCTGGCCAGAGGCTGGGGTCCGTCAAGGGCTTGCCTCTGCTTCAGAATCAGTAATATAGATCTTAAGTGCAATTGATTAATAAGCAATGAGTTACTGTAGCTTCCTTTAGCTCTACCGAGCTCTTTTTAAAAACTCAAACTTGAGCAGCCTTAGAAAAGGGGTAGGGGAGGGGTGGGAACCACAGGCCATTTCTCAAGGGGGCTGCTGTGAAGTTTTAAATGAAGCTCTAGTTTTAGGAGCTTGAGCCATTTCCTGACTGCACTGGCCTGGCAGTCTGGCTGCTGCGCAAGAGTTTTTAAAGAGGGGTCAGAACCTGCCCGTGAGAGCGGGTCTTTTCACCACGTGGGGCTATACTACGTGGTGGTCTTGGTTTCTGTTTATAGAAATGCTCTCTCACCAACCTGCCCCACTGTCCCAACTCCTGTCTTAGAGAAAAAACTGATTACCTCAACTTGAATATGAAACTGTGATTGAAAAAAGTCAAAACGTTAAGAAGCATCAAAGCCAAAAAAGGCAAAACTGGCTGAGCCTCTGCCGATGCTCCTCAGCCTACTTGGGAACGTGAAGGGGCAGCTGGTGAAAGGGCATTCCTGGGGCCACTTGCTCTGCCCCAGTGATAAGCACACCAGCGGTGCACTGTGTAAGCTCTTTGAGGACTGAGGCCGGGGGATGCCTCCTCTCTCCCGGCGAATGCTGGAACCTGCTGGGCCTCTCAGTTCTGTGAAGTTCAGTATCCACTTGATTTATCCAGGCAGTGCTGCAGGTCGGGGAGAGCAGGGTCTTCCACTGTCTCCAGAGGAAGGGCCGTGACACTGCTTTTGACTATACAAGTGGATCCAGGGACCCAGCAGACATGGTGGGTGGGTTCCCAGGGACAGGCAGTCCTCCAGGGGCTTAACATGCTTTTTGCCAACTTTCCTGTTAGCAGCTTCAGTTTATATTACCCAGAGTGTGTGGGATACCGTTGAAGTCGCTGAAGTTATGGGTTATTTTATGTTTTAACATGGGATTTTTCTGTTTTTGATTGGAAGAAGGAGACAGAAATTGGAGAAAATGGGATTATTATCCTAGGGAAGGGCCATTGGCAAGGAGTCGAGCTGGCTCGTCTGAGCCCTGGGGGCTCTCTGGCCTGAGACCTGGACACTGGGCCCCTCAGGTCACAAGAAAAAGTTCCCTCCTAAATTCTATCAGGATTTTGGAGAATTTTTGCACAGTAATAAGCTCTGGGTTGCTCTTTGGGCTTCTCAAAAGGGAAACGTTCAATTCAAAGATTGTAAACTATGAAGTATTCCAGCCGTGTTGCTGACCTAGTTGGATAGTTGTACCTCAAAAAGTAGGTGAGAACTGGTTTCCTCATTGTCCCAGGGTGTCAAATACTAATGACATAAGAGCTCACTTACATGCCAAAATTCACTTTTATACTAGTTTTTCAGTGCTTTAATATTTGTAACTTAAATTTTAAAACTATTTACAAACACTACTGTAACTTCAGTGAAACTGAATTGTGTGATTGAAGCTTTTTGCTTATCATAGTATTTATTACACTACTTAATTCAGTAAATATATAAAAGTAGCCTTCAATTTATTTTTATATTATTTTACATGTTTTTACCTGCAGTTGTGTATGTGAATTTACCTTGGTAATTGAGATGTCATGCTAAGGACCAATAAACTATCACTAAACAAGCAAGGCCTCCAGACGATGCCTATGCCATAGACTCAGTCCCTGGTGCTCCTGGGGCTGGGGTGAGGGGGGCTGGCCCTCAGCCTCTGCTGGACGCCTCTGCTGGGGCTGCTCGGGGCACACTCCCTCCTCCGTAGACGCCAGAGCAGCCCGCGGAGAATAAAAATTCATCTGAAGAAACCACACTGGATTGCGAGGTGGGAACTTGGGGAGTCACGGAACTCGAGGATGGGCTCAAGGAAGCCCACTATGGGAACAGAGGTCTCCCCGGCCCTCGCGCCCTGCCTGGGTCCCTCAGCCTCGTCTTACACCGCAGTGCACGGGTGCGGGTTCTCAGCCCCTAGGAACCACGCTTTTCCACCTAATAGCGCGCTTCCGCGCAGTGAAATCTCGGCGAGGTGGCTCCTCGGAACTACTTTATACATGGAGACAACCGAGGCCGTACAGTAAGGGGCGGATACGCGGAGTTTTGCCGGAGCCCGCGAAGCTCTAAGAGGAGCGACCGCAAATGCATCAGCTGTCCCCGTGCCGGCTCGGGTTCTGCTAGCCAGGCGGTTCCCTCCCCATGTGGCGCGAGCCTCCCAGCAGACCATACCCCGGGCTCCCACCGGCCGGGCGGGGAGGTGGGGCAAAGGGGCGCCCACCGCCGTTACACAGACACCCTGCTTCCTGTCAGCCAGACGCTGGGTGGGAGAAGGGGAAATGCCCCACTAGGCAGATGTGGAACTCCCCCACAGGGAAGGGTGTAGCCTCTGCAGAGAGCTTCAGGTGATTGGAATGGTGGTCTTAGGTTTGGAAGTTCTTTGAGATAAATTAATCCTGTGCAAACCAAATGCAAATGTGCACAGGAAGGGCCTGGTAGACTTGGGGGAGGGGGCTGCCAGCAACATCACCCCTTCACAACCTCTTTGTCCAGAGCCTCTGGCTTCTCCATTCTGCAGGCCGGGGTTTGAACTTGTGGAGTGCCTGTGCTTGCATTTTGGCGAAACCTCGAAACCTCTAAGGTTTGGGGATTAACCCGCAGGAATTCCCAGAGCGGTGGGGAGACAGTAAACGGCAAAGGGCTCTTGGGGGGCCAGGAAGAGGCCAGGAAACCTGAGGATGGGGAAGGGATCCCATCTTCCACCTGGAGCCCTCAGTAGGGACAGGGGACTACTGAAACCCTAGTGCTGCTTACCAGAGTGGGAGAGAGCCCCAGAGTCAGGGCATCCTGGCAAAGTCTATTGTGAAACGTGATTTAGAGCAGCAGATCTCATGTGGAACTGCTGAAAATCACAGGGCCCACCAGGGAACATGGAGAAACCCCAGTGTTAATCTCTATCCTACACTGTAGGGAAAAGTTATGCCCTGGTGGCACGTGCCTGTAGTCCCAGCTACTCGGGAGGCTGAGGCAGGAGAATTGCTTGAACCCAGGAGGCGGAGGTTGCGGTGAGCCGAGATCGCGCCATTGCACTCCAGCCTGGGTAACAAGAGCGAAACTCTGTCTCAAAAAAAAAAAAAAAAAAGTTATGCCCAAAGAAGACATGACCATGTTACCCACTTCCAGCCCATGACAGGGAGGTCAGCTTGGTTTCTGCAGGAGTCCAGTCCAGGAGTATCAGCTACAAGTCAGTCCGGCCCAAGTACTTAGATGTCATCCGACCCTCTCCCCATTCTCCTCCTGCAGCAAGCTTCCTCTACACCACCAGCAGCCCCAGGGTCCCAAAGGCAAGGGTCACATTCTCATCCCTGAACAGTTACAGTGGTCAGGAAGAAGGGATTTTTCTGATTGGCCTGGCCTTGGGTCTCTGTGCTTCCATGGGCCCCCTGATACCAGGCCCATCTGAGAGGTGGGCCCCTAAAGAAGGGCTTGCTCACCTAAACCAGTATTACACATCTCCCTGCAGTTTCCTAGTTTTTCTGCTAAGTCAGACACCTACTTGATTTCTTTTTTTTTTTTTTTTTTTTTGAGACAGTTTCGCTCTGTCACCCAGGCTGGAGTGCAGGCTGGAGGCTGGCTCACTGCAACCTCCACCTCCTGGGTTCAAGTGATTCTGCTGCCTCAGCCTCCCAAAATGCTGGAATTACAGGCATGAGCCACCACACCCAGCTTTTTTTTTTTTTTTTTTTTTTTTTTTTTTTTTTTTTTTT
>PVKV010013591.1:0-36766 GCA_004027835.1 Alouatta palliata
CTCGGAGGCCTCTGTTCTGTTCCATTGGTCTATATCTCTGTTTTGGTACCAGTACCATGCTGTTTTGATTACTGTAGCTTTGTAGTATAGTTTGAAGTCCGGTAGTGTAATGCCTCCAGCTTTGTTCTTTTTGCTTAGAATTGACTTGGTTATGCGGGCTCTCTTTTGGTTCCATATGAAGTTTAAGGTGGTTTTTTTCCAGTTCTGCGAAGAAGATCATTGGTAGCTTGATAGGGATAGCATTGAATCTGTAAATTACTTTGGGCAGTATGGCCATTTTCACAATATTGATTCTTCCTAGCCATGAACATGGCTAGGAAGAATTCTGTATCTTTTAAGTGGAGCATTTAGGTCATTTACATTCAACGTTAGTATTGAGATGTGAGGTACCATTCTATTCACTGTGCTATTTGTTGCCCGCATACCTTGTTTTTGGCTTTTTATTTTTGTTTTTTAAATTGTATTTTTGTTTTATAGGTCCTGTGAGATTTATGCTTTAAAGAGATTTTGTTCTGATGTCTTTCCAGAATTTGTTTCAAGATTTAGAGTTCCTTTTAGCTCTTCTTGTAGTGGTGGCTTGGTAGTGACCAATTCTCTCAGCATTTTTTTGTCTGAAAATGACTGTATTTTTCCTTCATTTATGAAGCTTAGTTTCTCTGGATACAAAATTCTTGGCTGATACTGCTTTGTTTCAGGAGGCTGAGGATAGGGCCCCGATCTTTTCTAGCTTGTAAGGTTTCTGCTGAGAAATCTTCTGTTAATCTGATAGGTTTTCCTTTGTAGGTTATGTGGTGCTTTTGTCTCACAGCTCTTAAGGTTCTTTTCTTCATCTTAACTTTAGATAACACGAAGACAATGTGCTTAGGCAATAGTATTTTTGAGATAAATTTCCTTGATGTTCTTTGTGCTTCTTATATTTGGATGTCTAGGTCTCTAGCATGGCCACGGAAGTTTTCCTCAATTATTCCCCCAAATGTGTTTCCCAAACTTGTAGATCTCTCTTCTTCTTCAAGAATGCCAATTATTCTTAGGTTTGGTTGTTTAACATAATCTCAGCCTTCTGGGAGGCTTTGTTCATATTTTCTTTTTTTTTTTTTTCTTTGTCTTTGTTGGATTGGGTTAATTCAAAGACTACATCTTCAAGCTCTGAATTCCTTTCTTCTACTGGTTCAATTCTATTGCTGAGACTTTCCAGAGCATTTTGCATTTCTATAAGTGTGTCCATTGTTTACTGAAGTCTTTATTGTTTCTTTTATGTGCTATTTCATTGAATATTCCTCCTTTACTTCTTGTATTTTTTTTTTGTTTGTTTTCTTACACTGGGCTTCACCTTTCTCTGGTGCCTCCCTGATTGGCATAATAACTAACCTCCTGAGTTCTTTTTCAGGTAAATCAGGGATTTCTTCTTCATTTGGATCTATTGCTGGTGAGCTAGTGTGATTTTTGGAGGATACTAAGGAACCTTGTTTTGTCATATTACCACAATTGATTTTCTGGTTTCTTCTCCTTTGGGCAGGCTCTGTCAGAGGGAAGGTCTAGGGCTGAAGGCTGTTGTTCAGACTCTTTTGTCCCATAAGATGTTGCCCTGGTGTAGTACTCTCTCCATTTTTCTGTGCCTGTGGCTTTCCAAGAGCTGACCTGTAGTGATTGTTACCTCTCTTCTGGATCTAGTCACCTAGCAAGTCTACCAGGCTCTGGGCTAGTAATGGGGATTGTCTGCACAGAGTCCTGTGATATGAACCATCTGTGGGTCTCTCTCAGTCATGGATACCAGCACCTGTTCCAGTGTAAGTAGCAGCGGTGTGAAATGGACCCTGTGAGCATTTTTAGCTTTGGTGGTTTAATGCACTATTTTTGTGCTGATTGGCCTCCGGCTGGGAGATGGTGCTTTCTGGAGAGCATCAGCTGTGGTAGTATGGGGAAGAACAGGTAGAGGGTGGGGCCCTAGAACTCCCAAGAGTGTATGCCCTTTGTCTTCAGTTAGGAGGGTGGGTGGCAACCTCATCTGGCAAACAAAGTTTGTAAACCTGCAGAAAGGCTTAGTGATGGAAAGTCAAGTATCTCTATTAGTGGAGGTATAAATGACATTATTCACAGGAAGACTGGATGAAAGTGTCTTATCCCCTTCCCCACTCATCACACACACACAGATCCACTGAATGCTGGAACAAGACAAGACAGATGGAACCGGGATAATCCAAAGATCTGGCCCACAGAGGTTTGAGATTTAGAGATAACATCACAGCTGAGGGCAAGAGTGAGATGCAATACTTGAAACAGGAGAATCAGCAAAGTCTGCATTATGAATAGTGAAACCCTTGTCTCCTTCTCCTTGGCTTAGAAAACTGGCAACCCAGACCCTGTCTACCACCTGTACTTCAAAATAACCATCCCTGGATGAAAGACCTAACAAATCCATTTTTGCTAGTGTTCCACAGTAGAAATGCCAGCTAGATTATCCTGTGGAGAGGCCACAGTGTATGGTCCAATCAACACATGCAGAGAGAGCTTCTGGTCAGCATTCAGTTTCTCTCTTTGAAATGAAGGCAATCAAGGACCACCATATGATTCAAAAGGGGGTGCAGGATGAAGGATAAAGGGCAGAAAAAAATAGACACTTCAAAGGAAACAGAAAGTCTGAATGAAAACCTTTTTTAAAAAAATATCATTAATGTTATTATAGAACCAAGCTATTGCTTCTATAACAGGAAAAAAAAAGAAATTTTAACTGAGGAACCAAGGTATATGAACATCATATTTTTGCTTTTTTTGAGATGGAGACTTGCTCTGTTGCTGAGGCTGGAGTGTAGTGGCGTGATCTCAGCTCACTGCAACCTCCACCTCCTGGATTCAAATGATTCTCCTGCCTCAGCCTCCCAAGTAGCTGGAACGACAAGTCACCACGCCCAGCTAATGTTTGTATTTTTAACAGAGATGGGGTTTTACTATGTATTAAAATGTGTTAAGGGACAACATCCAGTAGTACTTACGCATTTTCAGAGTGGTATGGTTGAGAACTAGTTAACCCCAAAACCCACATAGCAAGTAATAAGGACTGGAGAAAGGATTTGGGAGGAGGATATCTTTGGGGAGAGTTGCCGGGGTGCTGCGAGCCAAGGGAGAGAGAGGGTCTGCACCATATAAGTGCCTGATCCAGGAACTTTTCTCTGACTCTTGCCTGGAAACTTTGAGGGGCAAGTACAAGCTGGCAGGCTGCTTTGGCGGTGGCAAGAATGAGAGAGGCCGTGGGATCCTGGGGATGAGGAAGATGTGACTGGTTGAACAGAGTACATTAATCTAAGCCAAGTGAGCTACACCAAGGGTTTGGTATCCAAAGGACCCACAACTCTGCTCATAAAGGGAAAGAAGTCAGCATTAAACCCTTCCTAGGCCCACTGAAGTGAAATCACCTTGGGACGGGACTAACTGTTTAACAATTGCCTAATTACACTGAGATAGAGCCAATGCATTGATGAATTAATGTTATGACTGCATGCTGCTCTTCCTTTTCTCATAACTTTCTCCAAAGAATGATTAAAGTTTTGTGTCACTTTATGAGAAAGAATGTATGACCAAATACTTATTTAGCACTTATTATATTCCATGCACATTCTATGAACTTCATATTAATTAATTGAATCTTCACAACCATGCCTGTTAAATAGGTAATATTATTATCATCTTTTCACAAATGAGGAATCTGAGGCCCAAAATGATGAAGTATTACCAAGGTCACACAGCTGGTAAGTGACACAGCCAAGGTTTAAGCATCCTAGTCTGCTTCACAGTCTGTGCTTTTAACCAGTGCGTTTGCAGTTAGCACTCTCATTCTAGATAAATAAATTGTTCCCTGGCATACTCTGTTCATAACACATGATAATAAGAATATTCGGACAGTTTTCACCTCATGTTAAACCACACTTTAATGAAGTAGAACTCTAGTGTTCAGTTTCCTTTATATTCATTACCTTTCTTCAAACATAGAAGCATAAGAATCTACACTACTTAAGGATTATGGCTATCATGGGAATAGCTTCCAGGGTTCAGAAACATCAGCTCCCCTATGTTGAATTAAGCCAATAAGTGCACTGTTATTTTGATCAAAAGTTTTTGATGCATCTTAATTTAGAGTTAAGTTTGATGCAGACTGTGTTTTAAACATGTGGGACAACATTAAAAATAAGCTTGGGGCCAGGCACGGTGGCTCACGCTTGTAATTACAGCACTTTGGGAGGCCGAGGCAGGGGGATCACAAGGTCGGGAGTTCGAGACCAGCCTGGCCAACATGGTGAAACCCCATCTCTACTAAAAATACAAAAATTAGCTGGGCGTGATGGCATATGCCTGTGCCTGTGATCCCAGCTACACAGGAGGCTGAGGGAAGAGAATCGCCTCAACCCAGGAGGCAGACATCACAGTGAGCCGAGATCATGCCATTGCACTCCAGCCTAGGTAACAAGAGTGGAAACTCTGTCTCAAAAAAAAAAAAAATAAGTTTGGTTTAAGAGGTCAATAAAAGGGCAGCAACTTTCTCTGAAAGATCACTGTTTTGAATACGGCTAAGTCTGGTTTGATCTAAATAGCTGCCAATATTATCAGGTATGAATTTCATAGTTTAGGTCATTCAAGACAGAACTGGCAGACCTCAGAAAAAATAAATATTTTCCATTCCAACTATCTCTAAAAGGCAACTCTGTTAGCATCGCCACTTTTATTTTTCAGGCTTCAGAGGATATATCTCACACCAGTTTCATTAAGGCAGATCTAGATTCCCTGATTACCTCCAATTAATTATCATTAATTTATTTGTTAAATTTTTCTTATCCAGCTACTATACAGCAGGAATGTGCTAAACACCGGAAATCCAAAATAGTGTAACATAAATATGGTCTCTGCTCTCATGGAGTTTATACTCTAGTGGATTTCTCAGGATTACCTAGATATATACATTCCATATACCATCAGTAAGCTGAAAAAGTCGATAATTAGGCATGTAGGAATTTTACATAAAACACAGTGAGAAGACTCTGAATTAGGACCTAAGGAGTTTACTATAAAATAAAATCCATGGGATTTATGATGCGAGTTTAAACACCAAGATGCTTTTTTTACATTCTTTTCAGAGTCGTTTTTATTTTATGTCACTATTATCTTGTAAGAAACAGTAACTGCATTCATAAATAAAAAACTTATTTCCTTTAACTATATTCTCAATGCGTGTGTTTCTGTTCGATTTTCAGTTTCTCTGCATTCGGTGCTGCCATTTTCTAAGGCGGAAACCAAATCAAGCAATAAATGAATGAATGCTGAAGAAGCATTCTATCAAGAGATTAGCATCTGGCAACTGAATAAGCTGAAACTAGCAGCTTTCTTGAGCTTCCTAGAACTGAGTTGCACTAAGTCTTAAGAGATTTTTGGTGAAAGAAATCTCACCAAATCTCTTGGCCCCAATAACATTTTAGTCAGGCCTAAAATATACTTTATTCTAATGTTCAGTCTTTCAAACAAACACCACAATAATAAAACAACAAAAAGAAAAATATTGGCAACCTATGAAATCCTCAGTACCAAAACTAAATGCAGCAATTAAGTTAAACAAGCCTCTATAACATCTAATATTCTTTATAAACTCCCCCTGAGGGGTACTAAGCAGTTAGCAGCCTCCAGAGAAGTGTTGCTTACCAAAGAGCTGTAAAAGAGATGCCAAGATCAGTGGAATCAGATCAACTCCTGCTTCCTTTGACTCGAGGTACTTCCCAAGCCTCACTCCCTCAACAATTTTTAGAGACTTCTTCTCGTAGTCTCTGAATTTTACCATTTTAAAAAACTTTTTCTTGTTTACTTTTTCCAATTCAGTTTTTATTATTTCAGATATCCATTATTTCTCCTTATTTTCTCTCTTGTTTCAGGGTCTCCTGAACCAAAGAATTTTTTTTTCCCATGGCTGGAGGTGAAATCAATAAGGATTGCTCATCCATACTTTATTTTCTTCACAGCAGGTGCTATGGTGCAGCAACGATTCTGGACAGAAACATGGTAGGGCTTTGTTGCAGTTGCTATGCCAGTTATCAGAAGATCAATAAATGATTAGAACACCTAACACAGCAAATGATTCCAGTGCCATTGAAATAATGATGTAGAAAATCATTTAAAATGTATACATGCACTTGTTCTTCGGCTGTCAGGATCTCAAATTTAGCATGCCTAGCACCTAACAAATTTCTGAATATTTTGCTTAAAAGAGTTTTCAGGTTGATTGCTTTTGGTTTTTTAGTTTGACATGTAGATTTAGAGGAAAAGCAAAACAATTTAAATTTTTTGCCAATCAATTTAATCAGGTAATAAGTAAAGAAATTCAGCAAAAGTTCATTTGCTCAGTGTTTATCCATATAAACGAATTTTTTGATAGCTAATGTTTATTCTTTCTGGCATGAAAACTTTAAAATTTTTAATCATTTAAACCTCAACAAAAACTTTCAGAATTCTCATGTGCAATTTGTTCTTTCTTAAACTCTCAATATTGAATGAAATTTCATCTTTTTCTTGGCATAAGTTTCAATTACATATTTGCTCTTGCTCTAAATGTGCCTTTAGCTGTAGCTGTGAATTTTACAGCTTCTCCATCTTTCCAGGGTTGACACAAAATGTCACACAACCTCACATTCAAATTCTCATGTCCATACTTGTACTCTCAGCTCTGATCAATTGTCCTTCTTTTTCTTGTTTAATCTTCCTTTGATTCTCCATGCAGAATAAAGAATTCCTTTCTAAGATTCCTTTCTTATCTCTTTTATATTATCCATACAGAATGTAAACTTTCACCCATGTCTTTGAGCTTCCGATTAAACTACTCATTCTCACTTCCTTCACACTGCCTAATACATTGAGAAAGCAGAACTACCATTTGTCCCAGCAATCCCATTACTGGGTGTATATCCAGATGAATAATAAGATATTTTGCCATAAAGACACATGTACTCAAATATTCATTGCAGCACTATTCACAATAGCAAAGACATGGTATCAACTTAAATGCCCATCAATGACAGATTAGATAAAGAAAAAATGGTACATATACTTGATAGAATACTATGCAGTCATGGAAAATAATGATATTATGTCTTTTTCAGGAACTTGGATGGAGCTGGAGGATGTTATTCTTAGCAAACTAATACAGGAACAGGAAGCCAAATGCCTCATGTTCTCACTTATAAGTGGGAGCTCAATGATAAGAACTTATGAACACAAAGAAGAAACAGATACTGGGGTCTATCAGAAGGGAGGAGGGTAGGAAAAGGCAGAGGAGCAAAAAAGATAATTATCAGGTACTAGGCTTAATAGCTTGATGATGAAATAATATGTACAACAAACCCTGTGACACGGGTTTACCTATTTGACAAACCTTTGCATGTACCCCTAAACCTAAAAGTTAAAAAATAATAATTAAATAAATAGAAAATTGAGCCAAGAGTCTTTCAAGTTCTTGTCCATTTTTAATTTAACATTTCAACATCAGCTTCCATTCCTCAGGGGAAGGATGGGTCATCTCTCTTCAGCCTCTGCTCCTGATCTCTCTTCTGGTCTACTCCAGGATTCCCACCAACTGGTCTCCAGGCTCTTCCTTCTCAAATCTGTGTCCCTCTTGACATGCAATGGTGCTTCAGTCTATTTCATCTTTAAAAAACAACACAAAGTAAAGCAAACAATAACACCATGAAGCATTTCTGATTCTACTATTTGTTTTTCTTTTTTTGTTGTTGTTGTACTTTAGGTTCTGGGGTACATGTGCAGACCATGCAGGATTGTTGCATAGGTACACACATGTCAATGTGGTTTGCTGCCTCCATCCCCCCATCACTACATCTGGCATTTCTCCCCATGTTATCCCTCCCCGACCTCCCCACCCCTCTGCTGTCCCTCCCTTGGCCCCCCGCAACAGACCCCAGTGTGTGATGCTCCCCTCCCTGTGTCCATGTGGTCTCATTGTTCATCAACCGCCTATGAGTGAGAACATTCAGTGCTTGATTTTCTGTTCTTGTGTCAGTTTGCTGAGAATTATCATTTCCAGATTCATCCATGTACCTACAAAGGACACAAACTCATCATTTTTTATGGTTGCATAGTATTCCATGGTGTATATGTGCCACATTTTCCTTGTCCAGTCTATCGTCGATGGGCATTTGGGTTTGTTCCGGGTCTTTGCTATTGTCAACAGTGCCACTATGAACATACGTGTGCATGTGTCCTTTTTTTTTTTTTTTTTTTTGAGATGGAGTCTCAGTCTGCCACCAGGCTGGGGTGCAGTAGCGCGATCTTAGCTCACTGCAACCTCCGCCTCCGTGGTTCAAGCAATTCTCCTGCCTCAGCCTCCCGAGTAGCTGGGACTACAGGCATATGCCACCACACCCAGCTAACTTTTGTATTTTTAGTAGAGACAAGGTTTCACCATGTTGGCCAGGATGGGCTCGATCTCTTGACCTTGTGATCCACCCGCCTCGGCCTCCCAAAGTGCTGGGATTACAGGGGTGAGCCACTGAGCCCGGCCGCATGTGTCTCTGTAATAGAATGATTTGTAATCCTTTGGGTATATACCCAATAATAGGATTGCTGGGTCAAATGGAATTTCTATTTCTAGGTCCTTGAGGAAGCACCACACTGTCTTCCACAATGGTTGAACTAGTTCATGCTGCTTCTCACTCATGATGTCTTGTTTCATCAGTTTCATAGTTTGGGATTTATAGTTCAGTTAATCTACATGTATTGAATATTGAAGGAGTCTGAGTTGAATGTACGTATTTCTAGAGAATAATTTTATTCTCTTCTCCCAAATGCTCATGGCTACAGTAAATTAATTTTTCGGTTTCTGAGTATATAAATTCAAATATCAATTCCATATAAGACCAGGTCTTTATTTAGGAACTCCTAAGAAATACATTATATTTGCCCTACCTAGAGTTGGAGCCAAGAATAAACAAGTAACCTTGCCATGTGTCTTTGCTGGTGGGTAGACTTCTTTTTTCCTGGTTTGTCTTTTCACTGTGAAAATATCCCTTTGAAGGAACTAACTATATAAACCACCTTGGGTAGGCACGAGGTATTACTGAATCATGAAAACACAAATCTCTTAGCATCATAAAATGCTATCACACAGTCACAAGTCTGGTGTTGGCTTTTTGTACCAAATTCCTACATTTTTTAAATTTCAGACAATAGGGAATTCCCTTGTGAATTTAAATAGTTTGTTGAATTATATATAGCACATTTCATAGTAGGTGATCTAGTTTTTTATATTGCTGGAAGCAGAAATCCCATGTTTTTCTATCAGTAGAGTTGGGAGTACTGTCTGTCAAGGTAATTCCATAATGAATCACTGTGATTACAGAGAGCTCCAAAACACCAAATTGTATATCCTATAAGACATTTATATTTTAATTCATTTTCTGGTAGAAAAAATTAATCAAAGATTCTTCACCATTTTTATTTAAATAACAGGTGAGAAAACTATGTTGCACAGTTAACTATGAAAATTATATTTATCACAATTTCCATTCCAGAGTGTTGAGGAAAATTAAGACTTAAAAAATGTAAGCAAATTGCTTAAGGTCATACAAAAATTAGGGATAAATCTAATATGTCCACTTAGAGCTCCCTTTTTAAAAATCCACAATAAACAGTAGAATTATATCCCTTAACCTCCAATAACATAAATATTGACCAGACAGTATAAAATAGCTATCTTTAGAATAAAGATAGGAGACATATGAAAGAAACCAAGACATGATAAAAGAAGAAGCTATTTAGAAAAAGAAGAAAATTTTTAAAATAATAGAAGAGAACTTAATAGCTGTAAATATCTTGCAATTGCTCCTGACTTACAGTAATTGCAAACAAGGTAAATCAGATCAAGCCTCAGGCTAAGAGCATCTATTAACACTGGCAAAATATTTTTTAAAAATCTGTTTTATGTCATTTGAACATTAAAGAAGCAAGGGTTAATTAGGAGATGAAGAATAAGGGAGAAAATGAAAAAGACAGAGAGTTCTGAAACTAGTGCCATATACATATATATATATATATACACACACACGCACACACACATACATACTTATACCAAAGAGGCACCTGGGCTCCTTAGAGAATCAGGAGCTTTACAAAACTTTGAACAGATTTATGGTGCCAAGGGAACAAAACTGGGAGTTCATTGCCTGCCTAGGACAATGGGCCTTTGTAAGCCTTGATTATATCAAGGTGATCTGGAATATCTATCCACCTACTAGAAAAAAATATATATGTAAATCCTCTTTGGTGGAAGATAATACACACCTAATTATCTCTACTACTTTGTAAAAAATAGGTAGTTCACATTTAAAAATAATTAAAATAACAAGGAGACCAGACATGATCATAACTGAGAGAAAAACAGATATCAGAAACAGACAAGAAAAAATTGAAATTATACTGTTATTAGAAATAGATTTTAATACAGTCAAGGAAATAAAATACATAATTTAAAACATTGGTAGACAGCTAAAAATGTAAACAACAATCAAATGAAAATTCCAGATATGAAAAAATGCAATTACTGTAATCAAAAACTCAATATATGGGTTAACAGTAAATTAGTCATAGATGAAAAAAATCACCTGGTAAACTGGTCAGAAGAAAATATCCAGGATGAAGTATAGAGAGACAAAAATATGGAAAAATAGAGAACATTACATAGGAGAGACATTGAGCATACAGTGAAAAGTTCCAATAAATGTGTAAGTGGAGTCCCAGAAGAAGTGGAGAGAAAAATGGAGCAGAAATGTAGCTGAAGATAGTATGGCTATGGATTTTTCAAAACTGGCAAAAAAGATTAAGCTACAGATTCAGATAGCATTAGGAATTCCAAAAAGTTTACATACAAAGAAAGCCACACATAGGCACATTACAGAGAAATCAATCTTTAAAAAAAAAGAAAAATGAGAACTTCATAAGATCATCTGTAGGGAAAGAAAAGAGACTACTTGGATGGGAATCATAATCAGATTCATAATTGCCTTTTCAGTAAAAATTACAAAGCCAGAAGGCACTGAAATATATTTTCAAAGTACCAAAAGAAAATAACTGCCAACCTAAAATTTTATAGTCAATGAAAATGTCTTTTAAGAATAAACTCAAATCAGGATATTTACAGATGAAAACAATAGCATCTGTTGTCAGTAGACCCACTGACATTGCTCGTAGATTCCACTAATGGAAATATTAAAGGAATGATTACCTCTAGGTAGGAAGAAAGTCGTAGTGATTGGACGAGGGCATGAGGGAGTTTTCAGTATTGACACAATTTTATTTATTTAGCTAGATAGTAGTTACAGCCTGCATTTACTTTGTAATAGTTTGTTGAGATTCACCCTTGTGACTTGTGCACTTTGTGTAGGTGAGTTAAACAAAACTGAATATTTTGTTCAGCTCACATCCAGTTCATTTACAGTGAGCAACATGAGGAAATAAAGAGATGGATACAATGAAGGACAGATTTAAAGACACTATGGCTAGAAAAGTCCAGTAACAGTTGCAAAAAGAAAGAATTGAGAAAATGAAGGAGACACAGTATTCAAAGAAATAATGGCTGGAAAAATAATAATAAAAGAAAAGCCAGAAACCTCTCCAAAGTGCCAAAAAAAATAGCCATCAATCTAAAATTCTATACTATGCCATTTACTCATCAAAATAAGAGTGAAATAAAGATATTTGCACTCATTCATTTATTCACATAGTTCGTTGTTGTTCAACAATTCTTATTGAGCACTTACACTGTCTAGGCATAGGGACCTACGATTAATGAAAGCAAATAAAGTTCCCACTCTCACAGTTCTGGAGATCAGAGCCTGAAATGGAGCTCATGGGAATAAAATAGGGCTGTCAGCAGGGTTAATTTCTTTTGGAGTCTCCAGGAAGAGTTTTCCTTGACCCTTCCAGCTTTTAGAGGCTGTTAGTATTCACTGACATGTGTCCGCATCACATCATTCCATGCTCTGCTTGCTTTAGTCATCAGTTGCTTTCTCTCTGACTTCTCCTGCATCCCTTTTATAAGGACCACTGTGGTTACATTGAGACCACTCAGATAATCAAGGATAATCTCCCCATCTCAATATCTTTAACTTAATCACACCTGCAAATTTTCTTTTGTCATATGAGATAACATTCACAGGTTCCGAGTATTAGGATATGGACATTTTTGGGGGACAATTATTCACTATACCACAATATGTATGCATTTATGTTGGATTTTACCTTGGGGTATAAGGTGTTCATTATGTTCCACATTAGTTGATAACACCAAATAATGTTTCCAAATTGTTGTACCTATTTATAGTTACACCAGCAGTGTTTCACATACTCATCAATACTTGTTAATGTCAGTCTTTTTAATTTTAGTCATTCTGGTAGATTTGATGCTGGACAAATATAGACCATAATAGTTTTACTACTAATAGCCTTTTTCAGAAAAAAAATACTAACAAGTCCTCCTTTTTTTTACAATGAAAAAAATAGAACCAAGAAAGAAAGAAACGGTAGATAAAAGATAAAAACTCAGAGGAAAAAAGATGTTAAACTTTAGATAAATTTTTAATTAAACTGGGGAGTAAAAAAATGGAAAAAAGTTTAAAAATTATTTAAGTGGAAAGGTTAACATTTTCTAAGATCCTTACATTGTTTAAGAGGAGAGTAGATAACGTCTAGTGAAAAAAGAGAAGGAAGAAACTAACTTTGCCAGGATTGAAGAAGAGGGAAAGGGTATTTCAGAAAGGTAAAACACCCATCAAAAATATGCAGAGCCCTGAAAGAATCTGGCACATTTCCAGAAGGGTGACAAAACACTGTGGCATATGGCTGAATGCCAACCATCATGAAGGGTGCTGAGGAGATTAGGCTGCAACTGGGACACTAATTTGGGGATGGATTGGGTTTGGCTATTTCAGGAGATTTTTAGGAGTCTATACTTCATTTATTTGACCACTAAGAGTCGTTAACATTTTAAAACACACAAAACATTTTAAATGATTTTAATAGTACAACTGGCATCACTTGAATTACACTCAATACAATTATGGTTTTAATATAACTGCCTTATAAAATGTAAACTGGAATCAGTAAAACAGTTAAATAACAATTGTAATAATCCATGTATAAAGTGGCAATTTAGTATGTCACCTCAAGGTGCTGTGCTATGTTTATCTGTTGATATAAAACTTAATGACATTGGCCAGGCGCAGTGGCTCACACCTGTAATCCCAGCACTTTGGGAGGCCGAGGTGGGTGGATCACCTGAGACTGGGAGTTCAACATCAGGTTGGTCAATATGGAAAAATCTCGTCTCTACTAAAACAAAATTAGCCAGTCATGGTGGCCCACACATGTAATCCCAGCTACTCGGGAGGCTAAGGCAGGAGAATCACTTGAATCCAGCAGGCAGAGGTTGCGGTGAGCCGAGATCATGCCATTGCACTCTAGCCTGAGCAACCAGCACTTTGGGAGGCCATGGCGTGCAGATCACAAGGTCAAGAGATCGAGACCATCCTGGCCAACGTGGTGAAACCCCGCCTCTACCAACAATATAAAAATTAGCTGGGCGTGGTGGTGTGTGCCTGTAGTCTCAGCTACGTGGGAGGTTGAGGCAGGACAATCGCTTGAACCCAGGAGGCAGAAGCTGCAGTGAGCCAAGATCACATCACTGAACTCCAGCCTTGTGACAGAGCAAGACTCCATCTCAGAAGAAAAAAAAAATAATGACATTGTACCTAAACCCAAGTAATATGTAAGTCAAGTTGCTGGTGGTTGTAGAGAGGAGGGAAAGAAAGTGAAGGACGTCATGTACTAGAGGCAAAGAACCTTTGGAATTCAAGAAGTGCTAAGAGATTTCCCTGGTGGTTGGTTCTCCTGCATACCTAGCCCCTCCCCAACACACACACAAACACACACACACACATGCTGTCAGTTTCCATTATTTGGTTCATATGTTGTTGAACAAATATCTTCAGGAAAAAAAAATATGGATTTAGAACATGATTTCATGCTGTCTGTTAAGCATTTCTCTCTTCCTCCGTCTCTCTCTCTCTAAAGACAAGGTCTTGCTCTGTCATGCAGGCTGGACTGTAGTGGGGTGATCATGGCTCACTGAAGCCTTGATCCCTTGGGCTCAAGCAATCCTCCCACCTCAGCCTACTGTAGCAAGGACTACAGCATATGCCACCATATCTGGCTAGGTTTTTGTTTTTTGGTTTTTTGTTTTGTTTTGTTTTTAGAGATGGGGGTCTCATTATGTGGCCCAGGTTTCTTGAACTCCTGGCCTCAAGCCATCTTCACTACTCGGTCTCCCAAAGTGCTGGGATTATAGGTCTGAGCCACTGTACCTGACCTTCCTTTTTAAGATGTTAAGATATCAAATTTCTGAAATCAATCCCATAAATAATTAGTTATGCTTCTAAGACTTCTAAAGATATGGTTTTATTTCATGCTGGTTTTTTTCTACCAAATTATCCAAAGAAAGCTGTTATAGACAGAAATTAAATGTATCAAGCCCCTATACCCTTATTATGACTTTTCCTGGTACAGTTACAGACTTGAATATCAGTCCTGCCTATGGTGCTGGAATCACAGGTTCAAACAGATCCACTGCATCTTTTTCCCTGCCATATTCTTATCGATTGTTGCATGTATCATTTGTTTGAAAAATGATTGTCTCATACTGCAAAAGAGCACAGATGTGCCTCCTCTTTCTTAGTTATAATGATGAAAATCCCCAGTAAGCAATTATTTTATGAATGAATTTCATGGGATGCCAATTCATGCTGCAAAACTAATTCATCCTTCTGTTAACAATGAACATCACCCAAATGTCCCCCCCACCTGCCAAAATAAGTACTATGACAAATACAAGATTTTAGAAAAGCAACATGTTTACCAAGTTCTGAAGAAGTACTCAATCATAGCGGTATTACATATTTTTTGTGAGGAAAATCCATTAGGCTTTAATACGTTGCAGTTTATCACAATCTAGAATATTATACTGTTACAGTTTTTCAAAGAAGCAATCTTGCTATAAAGTTGTTTCCATTTCAGGAAAAGCAATTGAAAATTTCTAACTTAACTTATGAAACATGCATACCTTCAGAAGTTCATTATGTCATTACATATGTGATTCATTATTTATAACTAAATGCTTAAAGATGTAAAAGAAGAAGCTTTACAGCTGGCTGGTATAAATGGTCAAAAGTTTTTTTTTTTAAGAAAACAATGTTTTTTATTTGGGTTTTGGTCTAAAGTCTGAGTTTTGCAACAAATAAAAAATCAGAAAAGTTCTTGATGCATTATTATTTATAAAATGAATAGTCTGTAATTACTTTACCTACATTATCACCACCACCACCTCCACCAAGATAATCAGTGTATAAACATCCTTACTTTTCTACCACATGTCTCAAAGAAAGAAATTTATTTTCTGACATCTAAGCTCAGTCCATCTGTATTAGATCTCTGTGGCTGCTGTAACAAATGACCACACACTTGGTGCTTAAAACAACAGAAATTTATTCTCTCCTTGCCTCTTTCAGCTTCTGGAGATGCCAAGTGTTCTCTGGCTTGAGGCAACATCACATCACGTTCTCCTCTTCGTTGTGTCTCTCCTCTGTGTGTCTGCTTCAAAACTGTCTCTCCTTTCTCATACGCATACATGTGATTATGTTTAGGAACCACTCAGATAATCCAGGATAAACATTTCTTCTCACAGCCTTGACTTTATCCCATTTTTTATTATATAAAGTAATAATCAAAAGTTTCAGGAATTTGACATGGATGTCTTTCGGTGCTTTTTCGTTCTTTTTTGTTTTCTTTTTTTTTTTTTGAGACCGAGTCTGGCTCTGTCACCCACGCTGGGGTGCAGTGGCACACTCTTGGCTCACTGCAACCTCCACTACCTGGGCTCAAGCCATCCTCCCACCTCAGCCTCCCAAGTGGCGGGGGCTACAGGCATGCAACGTCACACTCAGCTAATATTTTTATTTTGTGTAGAGACACATTTTGCCACGTTGCTGAGGCTAGTCTCAAACTCCTGAGCTTAAGCAATCTACCTGCCTTGGCCCCTCAAAGTACTGCAATTACAGTCATGAGCCACCATGTCCAGCCTGGGGTTATTTTTTAGCTTACCACACTGATATGGTTTGGATTCGTCTCTCCACCCAAATCTCATTTGGAACTGTAATCCTCAGTATTGAAGTAGGGGCCTGGGGGAAGGTGATTTAATCATGGGGCCAGATTTTCCCCTTGCTATTCTCATGATAGTGAGTGAGTTTTCACAAGATCTGGTTGTTTAAAACTGTGTAACAGCTCCCCCTTTGCTCTTTCTTCCTACTGCTCTGACTATATAAAATGTGCCTCCTTCTTCTTCACCTTCCACCATGATTACAAATTTCCTGAGACCTCCCAAGCCATGCTTCATGTACAGCCTGCAGAACTCTGAGCCTATTAAACCTCTTTTCTTTATGAATTACTCAGTATCAGGTAGTTCTTTATAGCAATGTGAGAATGGACTAATACAGAATATTGGTACCAGAGAAGTGGGGCATTGCTATAAAGATAACTGAAAATGTGGATGCGATATTGGAACTGGGTAATGGGCAGATTTTGGAACAGTCTGAAGACCTCAGAAGAAGACAGGAAGATGAGGGAAAGTTTAGAATTCCCAGAGACTTGTTAAATTGTTGTGAAAATGAAGTCCAGGTTGAGGTGGTCTCAGATGGAGATAAGAAACTTAGTGAGAACTGGAATAAAGCTTACTCTTGCTATGCTTTAGCAAAGACTGGTGGCATTGTGCCCTTGCTGTAGGGATCTGTGGAACTTTGAACTTGAGACAGATGATTTAGGGTATCTGATAGAACAAAATTATAAGCAGTAAAGTGTTAAAGAATTATCCTGGCTGCTTCTAACCATATATGCTTATATTCATGAGCAAAGAGATAGTCTGAAATTATAACATATATTTAAAAGTGAAACAGAGAATAAACGTTTGGAAAATTTGTAGTGTGGCCAAGTGGCATAAAACAAAAACCCATTTTCAGAGTAGTAATTCAAGCTGGCTGCAGAAATTTGAAAAAGTAAAGAGGAACCTAATATTAGTAGCCAAGACAATGGGGAAAAATGCCTGGTAGGCATTTCAGAGAGCTTCATAGCAGCCCCCACCCCCCCATTGCAGGCCCAGAGACCTAGGGGAAAAAAGAATGGTTTTGTAAACCAGGCCCAGGGCCTTGCTGCCCTGAGCAACCTTGGGACACTGCTCCCTGTGTTCCAGACCCTGCTCCCTGTGTCCCAGACACTCCAGCTCCAGTCATGGCTAAAATGGCCCCAGATATGGATCAGGCTGCTGCTGCAGAGAATGCAAGCTGCGAGCCTTGGTGGCTTCTGTGTGGTAAGCCTGTGGGTGCTAAACCTGTGGGTGCACAGAGAGCAAGAGGTGAGGCTTCAGAGCCTCTGCCTGGATTTCTTGGGATGTATGAAAACACCTAGATAACCAGGCAGAAGTCTGCTGCAGGGGTGGAATCCTCATGGAGAATCTCTGCTACAGCAGTGCAGGGGAGAAATGTAGAGTTAGAGCCCCCACACAAGAGTGCCCACTGGGCACTGCCTACTGGAGCTATGAGAAGAGTGCCACCATCTTCCACACCCCAGAATGGTAGATACACCAACAGCTTGCACTGTGTGCCTGAAAAAGCCACAGGCACTCAACACCAGCCTGTGAAAACAGCTAAGGAGGCTGTACCCAGCAAAGTCACAGGCACAGAGATGTCCAAGGCCTTGGGAATCACTCCATGCCTTGCATCAATATAAACTGGACGTGAAACATGAAGCCAAAGGAGATTATTTTGGAGCTTTAATATTTAATGACTGCCCTTCTGGATATTGAACTTGCATGGGGCCTGTAGCCCTTTTGTTTTAGCTGATTTCTCCCTCTTGAAATGAGTATAAAGCCCAATGCCTGCACTGCCATTGTATCCTGAAGGTAACTAACTTGCTTGCAATTTTACAGGATCATAGACAGAAGGGAATGCCTTGTCCCAGGTGAGACTTTGAACTGTGAACTTTTGAGTTAAAGCTGAAATGAATTAAGACTTGGGGGACTGTTGAGAAAGGAGGATCATATTTCACAATGTGAGAAGGAGATGGGATTTGGGAGGGGCCAGGTGTAGAATAATAGGGTTTGTATTTGTGTTCCTACCCAAATCTTATGTTGAATTGTAATCCTCACTGTTGGAGGCGGGGCCTGGTGGGAGGTGACTGACTCACGGGATAAGATTTCTCCCTATTCTTGTGGTAGTAATTTCTCAAGAGATCTGGTGGTTTAAAAGTCTGTAGCACCTCCCACTTCCCTCTCTCTTCCCCCTGCTTCAGCTGTGTGAGATGTGCTTCCTTTCTCTTTACCTTCTGCCATGCTTGTAAGTTTCCTGAGGCCTCCTAAACCATGCTTCCTGTATAGCCTGCAGAACTCTGAGACAATTAAACCTCTTTTCTTTATAAATTACTCAGTCTCAAGTAGTTCTTTACATCAATGTGGAAATGGACTAATAGACCTATCTATGACTTTATCCCATATTTTTTTTGCCCCATCTGATATTTTCTCGTTCTGATCCCCACCTTTCCCCACCTCCCTTCCCCTTTTCCTTGTATCTTTGATTGCTCACTCTTCAACAGTTCTTTCTCCTCATCACAGAGTCATATCATATGAGTTTGCTAGGGCTGCTGTAAGCGACTGCCACAGACTAAGTGGCTTAAACAACAGAAATCTATTTTCTTATGATTCTGGAGGCTAGAATCCAAGATCCGGGTGTTGGCAGGCTTTGCTTTCTTCTGAGGTCTTACTCATTCCTTGGCTTGTAGATAGCTTTCTTCTCCCTATGTTTTCACATGGTCTTCTTTCTGTAGGTGTCTGTTTCTTAAGCACATCTTTTTATAAGGACAACAGTCATATCGGATTAGTGTACCCTAATGACCTCATTTTAACCTACTTACTATTTAAAACCCTATCTACAAATATAGTTTCATTCTGAGGTAGAGTTAGGACTTCAGCATATACATTTGGAAGGACAGAATTCCATCTACAACGCATAACATTCTTCCCCATTCTGGAAAAAAAAATCATCTAAAGAGTTACTACTTCAAACTACCAGCTGTATCAAGCATTTACTCCTCATCAAACTATCTGTTCTCCCCCACATTTCTCTGCTCTCTTGCTATAAGGTGGAGTCCTGAGACTAACTGCAGGTTAGCAGTACTACATTTCTAATGGACCAGTAGGGGCTAATACTATGAAAACATGGATGTAAAAAAGAAAGGTAGTTTCACTTTAGAATCACAATCTGATAATACTGGCAATAAATGGATTATACTTTTGTTTTCACAAAAATTAATTGATATAATATTATTAGCAGCACTTAGTTCTCACGCTTCTTTAACTTTCATTAATGAAATCTATAAGAAACAGCTTTATAAAGTCAATTAGGAAATGTACTATAAGAAAATTATTTTGCTGATCTCCAAAAATCTTTTCTTTCTTGGCATACTTCATTTAACTTTTTGGTCAATGATCTTTTAACCAATACATTTGTTTGGTTGGTTTTGGCTTTTGTTCATTTGTTTTGCCTAAAGCCATGAGTGAGGGTGCATATTTTACTACAATAATATAATGTAATCTCAATGAAATAACAGCTGAGGCAATTGTAGTTATCCATGCATTTTCTATGTATAGAACATGTGCTCAGTAAATATAGTAGCAAAATGAATGAGCCAACTTTATAGGACTATATGACCTGAATATCTGCATGGTTTTTTCCCTAATCTTGATTTTCTTTTCTTTCTTATATTTTTCTATACCTAATTATTTTATATTTGTCCTTGATAGAATAGTTAGTTCCATATCAATAAAAAATTCTGAACATATATTTAATAAACATTTAACTGAATGAATTATCTGAGTTGATATATACGTGTGTGTGTGTGTGTGTGTGTGTGTGTGTGTGTGTGTGTGTGTGTGTCTGAAATTTTGTGAATGAGGCAATGCCAGGAAGAACCCTAGCAAAAGACTTTCTGCGTTCATCTTACATCATGTAATCAGTCAACACAGAATGGGTCAAAGCAGCAGTTTTCAAAGTACCAATCAGGAAACTCTGGTGTCCCCAAAATCTTTCAGGGGATCTGCGAGATTAAATATTATTTAAGTGAACAGGCATTTACTATTTTCACTGTCAACAACTATTTTAACATTTTTCCATTTTAATTTAAATATGATAAATATTGATAGATATAGCCATGTAAACAAAAGCCCTTTGGGAAGTCTTCAGAAGATTTAAGACCATGAGTTTCCCAAAATCAAAGTGCAAGAATCAGTGGGTTAAAAGAAGGAGCTCATGCCTCTGTGTTGTACAGAAACAAATACTTTCCTTTTCACTGTTCCATTGGGTCACTAATTATAGGAAACACCCATGATGTCACAATTAGGTATCGCTGTGAAACATTAAAAAATCATTCTACAGAATGAGAAGAATATAAGTAATGGCTACCCAAATAAACGATTTGTAGATCTATGGACCCAGCCGCAAAGTATATTGTCTTTTTGACTTCCATTTTACATCTACTTCAAGTTCAAACCTGAATTATCCATTCTCAATTATTGGCTCCTGGGAAATTAGGATCTCTGTCTATCTTAGATAAACAGACATGGATGACTACATACTCCATCAGTGACACTTATACTTCTGATGCCACTGCCCAGAGGTCTTTATATGAGGCTATTTTGGGGGCTTTGGCCTTACTTGGGAATGGCAACTGTATTTCTCATCAAGTGCCAACTCTGACATATTATTAGCGACTGTCTGAAACATTGTTTGAGAAGGATTCTGAGGCTATTTCCTGGCTTAGCAAGACAAACACCATAATTGATTAGTGGTCTACCCTGGGTACAAGAAGGAAGAGTGTTAGCTTATGTGCTCTGTATTTGCTGACCCTGTAGAATCACTTGGAATTGCTATGGTCAAACAGATGTAGGGCAAGACCATAAATACCTAGTCCATGCAAAAATTACATAGAAATATAACTCCTCTGATGTATAATAACAGGTATCAGCAATAATCGCTCCTTTATAAGCAAACTCCATCTGCTTTAAATAGAAGCATAAGTTTTATAATTCAAAAAGCAAATAAATACATAAGAATATAAGAATTGCCTTGAAAGTTTGTAATAATATAGCCTGTGTATCTATGCATCTAAGTATCTAAAGATACTTCTAACTCACATGAACTGGGATAGATGCTAACTACCCTTGATTTTGTCTCTTTTAGGAACTTGGCCAGACTTTCTTACAGACACAATCTTCTCAGAATGGAATCCAGGCAGCTGAATTTTAGGGATGCCAACTGTGGCTCTTGACAAGATTCAGATGTCACTGCTGTGGCTATAGTGTGGCATCTGCTAAAAGTATCCCATTTCTTTACAACATATCATCTTACTGGCATACTTAATTATTAATGCATAAGGAAGAAGACAGGAAGGTGAAGGAGAAGAAGGAGAATGAGGAGGAGGAGGAACTTGTGAAGGCAGGAGGAGGACCTGGGGAAAAAAGAAAGAGAAGATGGAGAAAAGTAAAAGTGTAAGAGATAAAGAAGAGGGATACAAGTTTTTTTCTGGAGATTTAAGCCAGTCTGGGTTTTTCCTTGCTTGGCAGGAAGCATAGCTATAACTATATATTTCCTTAGAATACGTTCTTGTGACTACGTGCTCCACAGTGTCACACCACTGCTTTAGCAGTGATACAAGCTGGTAATATATACCTTTAAATTACATTCTGTTGATGAAATAGAAGAATTTTTAGCTTCTCTGAGAACGGAACCCAAGCACTGACAAGAACAGTCAATTGTTCCTTTGCGAATTTGCCTTTTTATCATTTTGCCTGAGAGTTATACTGCAAAAAAGTAGACACAGGAAAGAAAGAGATGCCCGCAGCTGATAAATCTGGCTCTAAATACAATATTGCGAAGATATTGAAAAAAAACAGAATCAGAAAAGATTACATAGAATTTGTTTATTGGGAACAAAAGAATAAATAAATATATTTTCAGCATAATTTTCACAAAAATGTGACTCTAAAATGGAATTCTGACAATATAAACACAAGTAACATAAATGAGAAATAAGTGGGGGCAGAAATATATATATACACACACGTATATATACGTATATATATGAATGTATACATGTATATCTACATACATATATATACATATATACATACATATATACACATATATATACATATATACTATATATATACACACATACATATATATACACTATAAAATTCTCCATACATATACATATGTATGGAGAATTTTATAGTTTACGAAGTATTTACATGCATTTGGCTTCATTCGTCAGACTACAAACATGACGTAAAAGTGATAAAACAACACGAAGCAGAAATAATGCCAGTCATTGCTTTACTGTTGCAGGACAAAGCTCAGAGTGAGCAGAATCTTGTTCCCTACACCACGACAAAACCTAAAAATATCAAAAGAGATGTTTAAACCTTGTTTTAAACTAAGAAGAAAAAGAAATATATAGGAAAGCAGAAACATTCTAAAACAAATGATTAAATGGACGGCTTTGTAGGATCTAGATTAAGAAAATGATGATTATTAGGAATCAGTATAAGTTCCTTAAGAGTAAGTCTTGAAAAATTACTCCCTGTAAAACTTACAGATTTGAATTCTATAATTCCACAAACAAGGTGGCATTCTGTGATCTTTCCCTGGGACAAAAAGAGAAATATGGCATTTTAGACAAACTGTGAGTTATATATTAACTCTCTTCTAGAAAGTTAATAAATCAGAATGTTAAATGTTCTCTATCTCCAAATTTTTTATTCTTTTATTTTTTGAGACTGTCGCCAGGCACCAGGCTGGAGTGCAATGGCACAATCTCGGCTCACTGCAACCTCCGCCTCCCAGATTCAAGCAATTCTCCTGCCTCAGCCTCCCGAGTAGCTGGGACTACAGGCACACGCCACCACGCCCAGCTAACTTTTGTATTTTTAGTAAAGATGAGGTTTCACCATGTTGGCCAGGATGGTCTCGATCTCTTGACCTCGTGATCCGCCCGCCTTGGCCTGCCAAAGTGCTTGGATTACAGGTGTGAGCCACTGCACCTGGCCTCCAAAAACTTTTAAACCTAGAATTGTAATGAATCAAAATCACCAGCTTATTACAAGAATATGTTCTTGATTTTTTACTAATCAATTTTGTTATTAATTGAATAAAGATATAATCATATTTATGAAATTTATAGATGGCAGGTGATGCAGAAATAACAATGTTGAATGTTAGATTTACATTTTGAAATGATCTCAAGTTGTTCATCTACTTAGAATAACTTGTCCTGTGTGGTAATCTCCGGGTATAACAAAGACTGCCACACAGTTGACCTCAAAAAGTATTTGTTGAAACAATGAATTAATAAATGAATGAATGGATCAAAACTAACAAGGTTAAATTTATCAAATAAAATTAATTTTTTCAGCTACAGAATAGACTAAACCTGGTTTGATAGCAATTTAGATAAATACCAAACAGACACAGTTCATTACTGGTTCTATTTAGGCCAAGAGTCCAATTAACAAGGGTAAAATAGCTAACAAAATTAATCTCATTGTCTGTCATCTATTCCAATCGCTACATGTAAAATAGGAAATTCCTTCTCGACATTAGTTTTTAAAACTGATATCAGTAAACTAGAGTTCAACAACTGTTCTGATTGGGCAGCCAGAATATTAAGAGATCTGGCAATCTTGTCAGGAGATATAATTGAAGTATCTGGGATGCTTAACTTAGAAAAAGAAAACAGGGATAGGAGGGACATGCTTCAGATACTTGGAGGGCTGTCATGGGAAAGATATATTACAGTCAGTCTGTTTATCACTCAAGGAAACCATATGGAAGCTATAGAGAAACAGATCCTGCTTTAGCAGTACAGTGAAGAAATTTCTAAGAGTTACGTCTGTCCAAAAATAGATTCATCTACCTTTCAAAAAAGGGAACACTTTTTTGCAAAGAAATTATTCCTTTATTAGGTAAACACTGGCATGGATAACTTGAAGAGCTTTTCTGAGTTTATTATTCTATTTTTCTATGACCTCGGAGGTGAGGGTTGGGGGCGTGAGGAAGTGGACAGGCATTCCAGTGAAGACATGGGATCCTGAAAGGGCTTGATGAGGCTAGGATACAGCAGACTACTCTCCATGTGTCGTGCAGCAACAGAGATGTTGCCAGAAAGTAAGCTGCAGTCTGACTGTGAGAGTTTCATATGGGAAGCAAGAAGATTGGCTGCCAAGTGGGCACATACTACCCTAAACTTCCCTATTTTAGAATTTTTACACTTTTATGGTAAGTACTTATCTTTTAATCTGCTTTATTCAATTTTTACATTGGTATGGCCAGATCATGTCTGCCTTATCCACCACTGTGCTCTGTGGCATCTGATAATCAATAAATATGTGTTTTAGGAATGAATGTTTCTGCTTGTTCTGAAGCTTGATGCTCTCTGGAACCACACTACCTACCATCTTCTAAACTACCTCTTTGACTTCTCTTGTTTTCCCTCTTGGTCCATCATCAGGTAGCCATTGCCATTTTCTGGCAGTACTTAGTGAAGGATATTATGACTAAGTTCCTGTCTTTTAAATAAAGCTGGGAACTTTAATAGACAAATATGTTTATGGCATTGGATTTGAGTTGTCCACAGCAATGTCCTTAGATGGAAAAGGAATTGAAATAGCCCCCCCCTTACCAACTCTATCAGTACATGATTAAAAGAAATATTTTTATTTTTTAGTTTTTTTAGCTTTTACTTTTTGTGGGTACATAGTAGCTGTATATATTTATGGGGTACACGAAATATTTTGATATAGGCATACAGCATGTAATTATCATATCAGGGTAAATGTCGTATCCATTACCTCAAGCATTTCCTTCCCGTTACAAACAATCCATTTGTGCTTTGTTTTTTAAATGTACAATTGAATGACTATTGACTATGTTTCCAGAAAAGTGTCCCAATCCAGAGCCCAAGAGAGGGTTTCTGCATTTTTGCGCAAGAAAGAATTGAAAGCAAATCCATAAAGTGAAAGCAAGTTTATTAAGAAAGCAAAGAAATAAAAGAACGGCTATTCCACAGGCAGAGCAGTGGCTTGAACTGCTGGCCTAAGGATACCTATAGTTATTTCTTGATTATATGCTAAACAAGGGGTGGACTGGATTATTCACAAGTTTTCCAAGGAAAGGTGTGGGCAATTCTCAGGGCTGAGAGTTCCTCCCCTTTTTAGGCCCATATAAGGTAACTTCTAGACATTGCCATAGCGTTTGTACACTGTTATGGCACTGGTGGGAGTGTTTTTTCTAACATACTAATGCATTATAATTAGCACATAATGAGCAGTGAAGATGACCAGAGGTCATTCTCTCCACCGACTTGATTTTTGGTGAGTTTTGTCTGGCTTCATTACTGCAACCTGTTTTATCAGCAAGGTCTCTATTACCTGTATTTTCTGTCTGCCAACCTCCTCTCTCACCCTGTGACTAAGAATGCCTAACCTTCTGGGAATGCAGCCCGGTAAGCAGGTTTCAGCCTTATTTTACCCAGCCCCTATTCAAGATGGAGTTGCTCTAGTTCAAATGCCTCTGACAACTACAGTCACCCTGTTGTGCTATCAAATAATTAATATTATTCATTCTTTCTAACTGGAATCATATTTTTTAAATAGTAAAGAGTAAGATACATGAACTTCAAATATCTGAGACAGGTCCCAATCAACTTAGAAAGTTTATTTAGCCAAAGTTAAGCATGTACATCCATGACACAGCACAGGTCCTGAGGACATGTTCCCAAGGTGATTGGGGCACAGCTTGGTTTTATACATTTTAGGGAGACATGAGACATCAATCAATATATGTAAGATGAACACTGGTTCCATCTGGAAAGGTGGGACAACTCCAAGTGGGGAGGATGGTTCCAGGTTTTAGGTAGGTAAGAGAAAGTTGCATTCTTTGGAGTTCCTGATGAGCCTTTCCAAAGGAGGCAATCAGACATGCATTTATCTCAGTGAGCAGAAGGATGACTTTGAATAGAATAAGAGGCAGGTTTGCCCTAAGCAGTTCCCAGTTTGACTTTTCCTTTTAGCTTAGTGATTTTGAGGTGTCATGATTTGTTTTCTTTTCATGGAGATAAAAAAAGAAAGTGAAAGGTACATCTGAGTAAATACTCAACAGGGAAGCAGGATACATGTTTTTGCTTTCCCTGTTTCCTTGATAGCCAAGCACACTTACGTTTATTTTCCTCATTATTTGATGAAGCTAATCATCGCAATAAGAGAAATAGGAAAGACTCTAGCTAGAACACACGAAAACAAGCCTTTATGACATGCAAATTTATTCACTCTGCCAAAAAAAAAAAAAGGAATTACTTCCGTAGTGTCTCCCATATATCTTCCAAAAGACACACTGTTCTGGGTGCATGTAAAAATTAACAAGATTCCCTGTACGAAACTGCTCAGAGTTAGCCGCTAGAAAAGGGAGGCGCCAATCTTAGGCACAGGCTTGTTCCTCTGCCCCCTCCCACAAAACAAATGGAGGAAAAAAAAATGGAGGACAGGAGAAAAAAGAAAAGTAGCTAATACAACTATTACACTGCAGAAATACTAGCGATAGTGCAAACAAAGTTCTGACACTAAACTTTACTGAGCCCTGCATCCTGCCCATGACTCCCTGAAACCCCAGCGCACAAGCTTTCTAGTCGCCGCAGCCCCACCAGCCTCAGAGAACAACCCCCAGGGCGGGGACCGACCGCTATAACTCCGGCCCGCCCCCGCGCCTCGGGCGCAAGCGTTCAGCGTCTGCGTCGGGGTGGACCATCTTGTCCCTCTGCGCGGCCCGTTCCGCCAGTCTTCTCCTCCTCCCCCTGCCTGTCGGCTGACGTGTCTGCAGTTTCTCGGCGTCTACCGCGAGTCAGGCCGTGATGGCGGACGCCTGGGAAGAGATTAGGCGGTTGGCGGCCGACTTCCAGCGGGCCCAGTTCGCAGAGGCCACGCAGAGGTGCCGAACCCTCCCTCTTCTTTGTGGAGCCCAAATTAGGCCCTGGGCAGACACGCCTGTATCTAGGACTTTAGATCCGCGGTCCTGCATCCCGGATCTTCTCGCTCTTTGTCACCATTCCCCGCTCCTCTCTCCCCCGAGCCTGGATCGCAGTTCCTAGTCCAGGGCTCTGCGGGGAAGTCTGGGGAAGTCTGCAGCCTAGGACACCCTGGAGCCCCCCAGCCCCGCCGCAGCGAGATGCTGGCGCAATATATTGAGCGTTCCTCTGACCCTCCCTCACCCGCCAGCCACCAAATCACGGTGACATCTTAGCTATTGAACACGTCCTGACCTAGAGTGACCTCGAAAGGAGAGCGTAACCCCCAGTACAGTACTTGGCAAATAGTATATTGACCCTTAAAACTTTCTGCCTTTTTGTCTCTCGTAACAGACCTAGTGCTAGACCCATAACCCATCTGTCATTTTTAGGGCTTCAGGGCACAGACATTTTCTACAAACCCACTAATCTTTGGGGGATGTATTCAGAGGAGCCTAACTCTGCTTTTTAAAATAACGCTAATAGAAGCCTTTCTTTTCTTTGACTACTTCCTACCTGCCATGTTTTATTCCTTTTGAGCCTGAAGACAGCAATCCTCAGCTGTGTTTTCTACCACTGATAGCAAACTAGGACTCGTAACTAACAGTAGCAGTTATGGTTTCACTAGGCCAGATACCCTGCCTCCTTGCAGACCAAGTGTATGAGTGAGGCAATTATGCACATAATTTAAAAGAAAATTCTGATTAAACAGGACATTGAAGTAGGGCATGTTTTTTGTTTGTTTTTCCCTACCCAAGTAAATGTCTTTAATTTTCTATTAGTAGTTGAAGATTGGAAACAGGTGTGGAAAAGACAACTGACTTGGCATTTTTGATGAATGATGTGTACCAATTAAATAAATGATTTAAGTATATGTAAACCTACTTACTCTGGAGAGTTTTTTTTTCCAACTTATTGAATCACCTAGTGAAAATATAGATTTTGTGATGCAGAAGTTAGTGACTCTACAATAACTTTTTAAAAGCCTGTTTTCATACATTGTGTTAATTTTATTGAGCACCAGTGTATCAGGTGGACTTTTGAAACAACTTTTTTTCTTTCCCTCAGGTTGTCCGAGCGGAACTGCATTGAGATTGTTAATAAACTGATTGCTCAGAAACAGCTAGAAGTAGTTCATACACTTGATGGAAAGGAGTATATTACTCCAGCCCAAATTAGTAAAGAAATGAGAGATGAGCTACATGTCCGAGGTGGTAAGTAATTCTTTAGTGTGTTTTTTTCCTTGAATTTTTAGAAGGGTCAAAAAAAAAATCCTTAAAACTGTAATTGCATAAAAAATTATAGATTGTAATATATCCTTTTCAATTGTTAATTTGATAGGCTTAATATTTTGGCTGGGTTCATGCTAACCTGGTCATATAATTTCAATGAACTCAAATGTTATCACTTAACAAAATAGTATTTTATAAGTTTTTTTTGTTTTGTTTTGTTTTGTTTTTACAATTCATTATTGCATGACTCAAGGAAGGGTATTCAGCTACCTGTTATTAAGTGATAATTGTGAAGGGGGACACTATCTTACAGGATTATAGATTTTTGAATCAAGGCTGTATTTCTTTTTAAGGCTTACTTGTACTTACAAATTAGGTAACTCAATTCAGTGTGGTGCTATACCAATCATATTGTATGAAATGCTATTAAAAGCAGACACAAAGTTGGTTCCTTTGTCCTCTTAAAATTTGAACAAACTACCAAGCATATTTGAAAACTATTTGATTAAAATAGAAACAACTATGAAAGCATTTCTTCATTACATATTACCAGAGTGTAACATTGATCTTTTTTATTTTCTATTTTCCTTCATAGTGCCTTTAAAATATGAGCTATAATTTGAAATACTTAACAGATTTTCTTATGCTGATATGTAGAAACCTACCTCGTAATATCAAATAATTGAAAAAGTTCATCTTAATTTAGTTGTCAATATCTTTGTGATCACAGTAGATAAATTCTTAGTTGTGAAGGGAAATTAATACTCTGCATAAATATAGCCAATCTGTGTGCCAGTTGATGCTCATAATTGGCCTGATGTTACTTAAAAAAAAAAAACTTGGAAAGTAAGTTATTGCTTATGGCTTCAGCTGTGAAGACTTACTCAGCCATCAGCTAATGGTGTGTATTTGAAGATATTAATTATTCTGGCTCTCTGTTCTAGGCAGAAGGACTTCGACCAAAACTTAAATGTTAGAATAGTTACCGGTTGGTATGTACTCATACATCATTTAAAATAAATGAATGTCTTTTCTTTAAAGGTCGAGTAAACATTGTTGACCTACAGCAGGTAGGTTTAAATTTATAAAATTTTTGCTTTGATTTCTCAATTTTTTGATACTGTTAATTTGTTTAAGTATTCACTAATGCTGGTATCATATTTTGTATAGTGTTTATAAAGAAATAGTTATATAACCCTCACTCATACACTGAATTAAAAGTTCTGATATATTGAAATGATTTAGTAAATTCTGATGTATTGAAATGATTTAATAAGTTGGCTTTATTACAAAGTTGGCCAACTCTTTTCCAGTTGGCTTTTTCTTTATTTTTTAAAAAATAAACTCACAGTTACTTTATGTAAATACAGAGTTTATGTAATTTTGGGAGAAAAATCACCAGTTTCATGTTTATATGTTTTTAGTATATGGAAGTAATAGATATTTTTAAAAGTATAAGCTATTTTTAAAAAATAAAAATATATATGTTATATCAAGGTACTCTACACAAGAGGCCAGCAAATTTTCTGTGAAATGGTATCTGTTATATGAATATGTAATTTACTGCTTAACATAAACTTACTGGCAAGCTAATAGTGTAATTCTTTAGAACTGAAAATAAATGAGCAATACACCTCTAATTTTTTATTTGATTAATGCTTTTTGCATTATTTTAGATCAATGCAAAATTTAAGAATAAGCATTTTCTTTCTTTCTTTTTTTTTTTTTTTTTTTTTTGAGACGGGAGCCTCCCTGTGTTGCCCAGGCTGGTCTCAAACTCTTGAACTGAAAGGATCTACTCGCCTCGTCCTCCCAAAGTGCTGGGATCCAGGCATGAGCCACCATGTCTGGCCAGCAATTTCTTAAAAAATATAGTTCTAAGTGTATAATTTCAAGCTTAAGAAACAATACAAACTTATCACTAATAGAATTTGTATTTGTTTTTCCAGGTAATTAATGTGGACCTGATTCATATTGAAAATAGAATTGGTGACATTATTAAATCAGAAAAGCATGTTCAGTTAGTATTGGGACAACTGATAGATGAGTAAGTACAATAAAGTACAAACTTAGGAGCACTTTGTTGATTTTCTTTCTTTTTTTTTTTTTTTTTTAATAGTGTTTAAATTTAGGCCAATGATGACCAGGTAGACATTTCATTTAGAACTCTTACAGTGCGGATTTTCATGATAAGGATTATTTCACTTAAAAAGTAAGTGCTTAAGCTGAATGTGGTAGCATGTACCTGTAATCCCAGCAACTCAGAAGGCTGAGGCTGGAAAATTGATTGAGCCCAGGAATTTGAGACCAGCCTATGTAACATAACAAAGATCTTGTCTCAAAATAAAGAAAAAAAAAGTTCAGTGTTAATGTGTGGTATACTTGGAAATAATATAAACTTTTATTTTTTTCTTATTATCTTAATAGGAAAATATAAAACATAACTTTTACATTCTTTCCCATATAATCTTAACTCTGAAAGCAAATTTGTTCCAAAAAGTTAATAAAAATCAAATACAAATTTCCACTGGTAAAAAAAAAATCCCAACATGCCAGTCTGGGTAACATGGCAAAAACCCCATTTCACTAAGTTTGCTAATTAAAAAATTAGCCAGATGTGGTGGCTTGCACCTATAGTCCCAGCTACTCTGAGACTGGAAGGTGGGAGGATTGCTTGAGCCCAGGAGGTCAAGGCCGAAGTGAGCCAAAATTGTGCCATTGTACTGCAGAGTGAGTGACAGAGTGAGACCTTGACTCAAAAAAATAAAAAAAATAAAAAAGTGTACTTTTTGATTAACCTTACATTTAGCTACACTGATGAGAAAATAATTTTTAGAATATGAGTGATGAATGGTGTTCATGTGCACACACACTTCATTACTTTTGGGGCATACCTCATTTCAAAAGAAATTAAACATAAAACAGAGCAAACAGAGAAAAAAACATTCCTAACTCTTTTTTTCCATTATTTTCTTTTTTTCACTATTAGGAATTATTTGGATTGGTTAGCAGAAGAAGTAAATGATAAGCTGCAAGAAAGTGGTCAGGTCACCATATCAGAACTGTGTAAAACCTATGATCTTCCTGGAAACTTTCTGACACAGGTATTTTTTTTTTTTATAATAATGCAGTGTGTCTCTTTTAGCAAAGAATTTTAAGCAAAGAATTTGAATGGAAAGGGAAAAAAACTAGGCTTCCTTACTGTCAGTTGATTTATTATAGGTGTCTGACTTGATATATGTTATATCATCATATTTGGGGGGTACTTCTGCTACATTGATGGTTCTGAGGAGACACTTTAAAAATGATTATAATCTTTCTGAACTGAGAGACATCCTAAAACTATAGACTAAGCTCTAGGGCTGCTTTAATGCAGTTAGCAAATATATAATAAATGCATGGATTTATTTAATGCTTTTGATACCAGCTATATAATAATCACAACCAGGATATTACATTTCTGATTGCCCAGCTTAATTTTAAGAAATAATTTATGAAGATAATAATTTATAGGGGGTACTACTGGCATCTTGTAAGTAAAGGGCAGGGATGCTGCTAAACATCCTGCAATGCACAGGATATCCCCCTCAATGAAGAATTTTCTTGTTCCAAATGTCAGTAGTGCCAACATCTTTTGATTTCTCCATTTATTCTCCTCTAAACTGTCAGTATGATGGGAAGAAGAACCAAAGAATCTTAATTTTAGGTATTTGTGTCAATACTCAAATATCTTATGTGTAATAACAATGCTGCCTGAAAATATAGGCTATTTTCTTGTTTGCTTTTTTTTTAAGAATCATAGAAATTCGTTTGGTAGAGTGGAAAGGGCATAGGCTTTTAAAGTTTTTAAAGGATCTTGATTCGAATACTGTCTGTACCACTTCTTTCTTATTTGACATTAAGAAAATCATTTCATCTCTTTTATGCATCAAATTACATAGCTGTAAAACAGGAAATATTGTCTTTTTTATAGGCTTCATTGAAACTTAAGGAAATATCTGACACAATAGAGGCACTAAATAAATGCTTGTTCTGTTTTATATTTACCGAAACAAGGGAAAAGGTATCTATCACCTTAAGAAACGCCACCTTGTAAAATTTGCCAAACTATAATTGCATGAGATTAATTTATAATACAAGCAGATTTACTTACTCATATTAAGAAAATGAGCTTCCCTAATTCCATTTAAAATACCATTTATACTATAGATCTGTTTTATATAGTATTTCAGGAGATGGAGTTCTATTTTACATGAGCAAACATGTTAATCACAAGACAACAAATATATTTTTAAAATACTTCTTTAATGTATCCAGCTCAAATCCAAATGATTTCTTATAAAACTGTTTCTGCATGTATTTTAGAAACGTATATAGTTTTTAATATTTTTCAGTTCCATTCTGAATATGGCAGTATTCTAAAAGCTCATTAAGTTGTTTGAAAAACATTTTTCTTTTTTTTCATTTTCCCTTTAAATAAGGTATACTTTATTTTTTTTTTAAGAAAGAAAGGAAAAAAGAAAAGGAAAAAAAAAGAAAGGGAGAAAGAAGAAGAAAAAGAGGGAGAGACAATGGGAATCTTGCTCTATTGCCCAGGCTAGAATGGAGTCTAAAAATGAGTATTGAAAACTTCTTTTATACTAATAATTGTGTTATACAATGGAGACAGGAAAGAATAAGGGAGGAAAAAAACAAACAGCCAACCAGTATTTCATTTAAACCTATGAAATACTATGCAATTGCTGGGGAGTGATTTACTTCCAATTATGTCGTTGCTTTTAGAATAGATGTGATGTGTTACTGAGAAAAATGTATGTTTTGTGGACTTGGAGTAAAAAGTTCTGTCAATGTTTATTAAGTTTACTTGTTCCAGGTCTGAGTTGAAGTCCCGGGTATCCTTGTTAACCTTCTGTCTCATTGATCTGTCCAATATTGACAATGTAGTGTTAAAGTCTCCCACTATTATTGTGTGGGAGTCCAAGTCTCTTTGTAAGTCACCAGGAAGTTGCCCTATGTATCTGGGTGCTCCTGTATTGGGTGTGCATACACTTAGGATCGTTAGCTCTTCCCGTTACATTGATCCCTCTACCATTATGCAATGTCCTCCTTGTTTCTTTTGGTTTCTATTACTTTAAAGTCTATTTTATCAGAGACAAGAATTGCAACTCCTGCTTTTTTTTTTTTTTCCCTCTCCATTTGGTTGGCAAATCTTCCTCCATCCCTTTGTTTTGAGTCTCTGTATATCCTTGCATATGAGATGGGTCTGGATGTAACTTACTGATGGATTTTTTTAGAATGGCTGATACTGTTCCTTTCTATATATAGTGCTTCTTTCAGAAGCTCTTATAAAGCAGGCCTGGTGGTAATGAAATCTCTGAGTACTTGCTTGTTCCTAAAAAATTTTATTTTTCCTTCACTTATGAAACTTAGTTTGGCTGGATATGAAATTCTGGGTTGAAAGTTCTTTTCTTTAAGGATGTTGAATATTGGCCCCCACTCTCTTCTGGCTTGTAGGGTTTCTGCTGAGAGATCAGCTGTGAGTCTGATAGGCTTCCCCTTGTGGGGAACCTGACCTTTCTCTCTGGCTGCCCTTAGTATTTTCGCCTTCATTTCAGCCCTGGTGAATCTAATGATTGTGTGCCTTGGGGTTGCTCTTTTTGAGGAATATCTTTGTGGTGTTCTCTGTATTACCTGGAGTTGAGTATTGTCCTGCCCTGCTAGGTTGGGAAAGTTTCCTGGATAATACTCTGAAGAATATTTTCCAACTTGGATTCATTCTCTTCGTCACATTCAGGTACACCTATCAAACATAGATTAGGTCTTTTCACATAGTCCCATATTTCTTGGAGGCTGCTTATTCCTTTTTACCCTTTTTTCTCTAATCTTGTCTTCTCGTTTTATTTCGTTAAGTTGGTCTTCGACCTCTGAAATCCTTTCTTCTGCTTGATCAATTTGACTGTTAAAACTTGTGCATACTTCGCGAAATTCTCGTATTGTGTTTTTCAGCTCCGTTAATTCACTTATATTCCTCTCTAAATTGTGTATTCTCATTAACATTTTGTCAAACCTTTTTTCAAGGTTCTTAGTTTCTTTGCATTGGGTTAGAACATGTTCCTTTAGCTCACGGAAGTTTCTTATTTTCTACCTTCTGAAGCCTGATTCTATCAATTCCTCACATTCATTCTCAATCAGGCCTTGTTCAATTGGTGATGAGGGACTGCAATCCTCTGTAGGAGGAGAGGCATTCTGATTTCGAGTGTTTTCAGCCTTTTTGCGCTGGTTTCTTCCCATCTTTGTGGATTTATCCACCTGTCGTCTGTGTAATTGCTGACTTTCAGATTAGGTCTCAGAGTGGACGTCCAGCTTGTTGGTGGTGAAGTTAACAAGGAAAGGAAAAACATTTTTCTATATCATAAAAATAACAGCTGAGCTGACTTGAGTAGATTTAACTTAGGATGTGAAGTATGTCCAAACTTATTTCAGATGTACCTGACGCCAGTCGTAGTGTAGCTATGGGGAAATACTCTGTTGAACTTAAAAGCAGCTTACGAAGAAGTCAGATCATCTGCCGTATAGATCTTCTCGACGGGGATAAATTTGCATCAGAGAGGATAACTTTTGAGGTTTTATGTTTCCCTATATTGCAGGATATGGAATAACATTTATACTTGTCTGTTAGTGTTAGCAGCTCCAGAGAGGGTCTTCTCCAAGACTCATTTGTATGTCTTGGCTGTCTATATATTGGAAGCTGCCTACTTCTAGAAACCATCATATCAAATAATCATCATATTAATAGTTAATTATTTTTATTTTATATTAGAAATAACCCTCATTAACAAGAGCTAATATGATAGCTGAACCTTTTAACATGTAAGCAAGCAATTTGACTCATTTCTTGGCTCTGCTATGAGATAGTCAACTTTTCTAGATACTGAATCTTCACTTTAGTTTATGTATCTTGTAATGGATGCTTGTTGAAATCTCTCAATCACAATTAGTACCTCAGCTTGCCACATGACTTGAATATGACTATGCAAATGCATATGTGTAATTCTTTTCTTTTAAATTAATAAAAATTTACATCTTTACCCCCAGGCACTAACTCAGCGACTTGGTAGAATTATCAACGGACATATTGATCTTGATAACAGAGGAGTAATTTATACAGAAGCATTTGTAGCTCGACATAAAGCACGTATCCGTGGACTGTTCAGTGCTATCACCCGGTAAGTATATTTTAAAGTATATATATATTTGCACATTTGTTTGATCATGGTTTGCATTATTTTCCTCGCAGCTGAATCTTTTCCTTTTTTTAATAAAGTCTCATTTAAGAGCCCAGTTTATTAAATGGATAAAAGGTCAGCTTTTGTAAAATAGAAATTGAGATTCCAGAATTCTGGAACATAGCCTTTTTCTCCAGTCTGCATCTCCTTCCTCTCTCTACCTTCACAACCCTTGTGACCGCATATACACTTCTCCAGAATGCAATTTAAAAACTGCTGCCCAGATCAGTATATTAAAGTCACCCTGAAATCATGGAAAGAACATGCAATCTAAAGTCAGAAGAATTTGATCACTGGTATCTCAATATCTGTAAGTCTAATGGATACTTTCTGTTTATTTGACTTGATTTTTGGCAGCATTTAACTCCAGTTTCCACTTCCTTCTTGAAATATTCTCTTTTTTTAAACATAACACTTTAGATTTCTTATGTCTTTCGGCTGCATCTTTTTTTTTTTTTTTTTTTTTTTTACTTTAGGTGCATACTATATCTGGCATTTCTCCCCGTGTTATCCCTCCCCACTCTCTCCTCCCTAGCTGTATCACATAGTAGGCATGTGACCTTGAGCAGATAAGTCAGTCACCTAACTTCTTTGGGAATCATATGAGGCTAGAGAATTTTATGACATTTTTTACTTTACAGAATTCTATAATTCTAATGAATAACATTGTCGTTTTCAAAATCACTGACTTTTCTAAATTAAGAATTTCTGAAATATTTGGATATGTGTGACAGACTCCAATATAGAATTCAGAAAACCTGTATTCTCAATTATCTCCTCTCTGCTATGTCATCAACTTCATTTCAGTGACTATATGCTCCACCAGCATTTAAATATGTCCAAAAGTCTCCCATTTTAAAACAAACCTCTCTGAACCCCTTTATTCCATATCATCTATCATGCTCTTTGTTCCCTCCCTTAAAGTGAACCTTCTTGACAGTTGAAATCTTCATTGAGTGTCTCAGTTACCTTCTGTCACTTCTCAACCTACCTATCTAGATT